>LOEQ01007122.1:37782-53221 GCA_001685075.1 Bramus lutescens | reverse complement strand
CTTAAATGAATACAATTTGTGTGTTGTTATTTCGGGTGTAAAGCTAGCCGTGCGTGAACCGGGCAGGACGAAAAGCAGGCGCTCCCCTATCACTTCATACATAAAATGAAAATATAAATCATTTAAAACCAAATCAATTCATTGGTTTTAATGTCTGTACATGCTGTAACACATGTGTGGAGATCAGGCACCTGTGTGGAGCCAGTTTTCTTCTACCTTTATGCTGGCTCTAGGGATTGAATTCTGGAACTCTGTATTCTCTGAAGTTTTGCATCTTTGTTTGTCCTAATGTAATCTCTACTTTATATGAATTTTCTGCACTGCTGTGGCTCCAAATCATACAAGCAACCGTTATTGATACATCAACGTCCATTTTATATGATTTACTAACATTTTATTTTCACGTTAGTCTTCTTTATGACTATTCAGCACAAAATATATTACAGAAATAGATAAATTTCTCTTATATGTGAAAGTTGTCAATCAGCATACAAAGGAAAACAGAAAGACCATAAATATTTTAGCACTTATGATAGAAATAAAAACATTAAATATTACACATATTGCCAAGTTTGAGAGGAAACATTTTTATGGGTCAGTTGTTAAAGATGCAATCTATGATTATTACATTGCGGGTATATTTCAAAAGGTTTTTACTCCCAAGAATGAACTTAGCCTGCGCATGTTATTACTTATTGCAGAACACTGTATATGACTGCTCAGTATCAGGCATGAAGCAGACATGCACTTCTGAAATTAGAGTTCATGTGATGGTTAGGCATGTTTCTCCCTGGATTAGTTTCAGCTTTCTAGGAAATAAGGTTGTGATCAAAATTAGGCACTTTTCCACATAAAGATGAGAGTTTCAATGAAGGGCACCCAGATAGTGTTTGTGGAAAAGAAATTGTACAAAATGAAAGTATAAATCACAGTGTAAGGAGGATGCCTTAGTAGTTAAGCAACACGCTGCAGAATCAGGAGCTGGAAATCATAATTACAACATCACATACCAGTTAGAACTCCTCCAGCTGAGAACTCAGAGTACATGCAGGCTAACAACTGGGTCCCAAACCTAGCTGCAGTCAGCTGAGAAATGAATAATGATGTGCTCACAATCATGCAGATTGCTTCAGCACAGAAGAGGAATGAAAAGGAATTAATTCAGGATGTGAGCAAGCCTGATGACTCAATAGCAAAATGAAAGAAACAAGGAAAAATATAGGAAATACTAAAAAAAAAGAAGTTTCTAATTCTTTGATTTCTAAAAATTCTCTCAAATTGCTTCAGAATCTCATTTGAATGACTTCTAATGATGCAATTTTGGAAATGGATGGCTTTCAGACATCTTGGTCCCATAGAAAGCAGTCTCAAGTTTCATGAAGAAACACATGAAAAATTCTGTTTGGAGGCTAAATTGAACCACTTTAGGCTTTACTTGGAAGGTAGCCTGCTAATAGAGAAAGATAGCAGAAAAAAAGAAAACAAATTTTAAATAGAAAAATAAATGCCTTCCATTTTGTTACAGTTATGCTAAAGTCAAATGAACAGTACTGAATTTAGGTCAAACACAAACTAAGACATCACATTACAACTCTGTGTTGACTTTCTCCATACTTTAGCTTGTTTATTTCTTAATTACAAGCAGAGCTGAATGTCTTTGTGTATATCCTTGCTTTTCCAACGTTAAGATTTAGTTCCTGCCAGATTTTGAGATTTTTTTGTTCTCTGATTAGAAGATGCCTTGGTTCTCTCCATCACCCTAAGAAGGAAATGCCGCAAGAGAAGACACATGACCTTCAGAGTTGACCTTGAGCCTTTTATTCTTTCAGTGTTGCCAATAGTACTGGACTGTTCTATGTAGTCAGACTTTCCTTAGGCTGCAGCTCACAAAGAATGACATGGAGACTTATTATTAATTGTGAAACCTCGGCTTTAGCTTCAGCTCGTCCAATTAGCTCTTATAACTTAAATTAACCTGCTTTTATTTTAACCTACATTGTTTTCTTGAAGCCTTTTGTCTTTCTTTCATTCCATATGTCTGATTCCCCCCACCATATCTCACTGGCATCTCCTCTGTGCCTTGATTATCTCCCCCTACTTCTTCCCTCTGCCCAGAAATACTGACTTTACTTCCTGCTTAGCTCTTGGCCATTGAATTTTTTATTACACCAATTACAGCAATATATTTTCACA
Organism: Bramus lutescens; assembly: GCA_001685075.1. NCBI lineage: Eukaryota > Metazoa > Chordata > Mammalia > Rodentia > Cricetidae > Bramus > Bramus lutescens. Next base: position 51,028 of record LOEQ01007122.1, on the reverse strand, counting down.
CAGTGTACAAATATCCCACAACATTTCCCCTTTTTGTCTAAATAGAAAGGAAATGTTATAACTCTAATACAGTAAAATTATATACAATAAGAACAGTTACCAAGTAAGAATTACATTCACAGTGTCTAGTCCATTTGTATTTGTCAAATATGGAGAAATTGCTCTGTTATCTATCTTATCTTGATGAGTACAGAGTTTTATGCCTAAACCATTTTTATCATAACTTGTATTATCATCCTTAAAATATCTTATTATACTTTAACACATCTTAGATTTAAAAAAACCTTAAGTTTTTGTGTTTCTCAACCTTAAATACTTCACATCTGTTATGTAAGTTTCATTTTTGAATTTGGTAACAGGGAAAACTGTGAAACTGTAACTATTTGGTTCTTAACCCCTTCAAAGACTCTAGAAGTATCTAATATTACCTGATTAATCATGAATTGCTGAGCAAGCATATTCCAAAATTAAACAATAGAGACAACTAGCTGTCTGGACAGTCACTCTATGATCCCCTGCAATGTTGGGGCATTTGACTTTGGCCTACAGGCATAGAATGTCTGACAGACTGTGAAGCAGGAATTTTGATGGACTATACTACCTTGTTTTTTCAAAGTTTGGCAGTTACTTTCTTTTGTGTCCTGCTTATCCAATTTGGACAGCATGCTGTCAGCAATTGAGCCAGGGACAATTTCCTTCCCAGTGGATACATTTTCCTCAATAAAAGCAAACTCCAAGTGGAGGTTCTTCAGTGCCCATCATCCTTTTTAGAAGTAAATTGGTACTGCCAGGAGCAGATATATCTCACTGTCATGAAAAGTCTTACATGTTACACTCTGCAGGTCTCTGGAATGTTCAAAGACCATCTATCTATCTAAAATATACCTCTGTATGATTTTGCAAACATACCTAACATGAACTACAGGTTTGATTGTTATGATGACTAATGACTAACCTGTGTTTCTTAATTATCCTAAATGGTTTATAATAATAGCTTTCAAAGACTAGAAATTTATATTACACTTTAAATGCATTGCATAGGTACAATACATTAAAGAAGAGTAGAAACATATATACAGTATGTTATAACCAAAACCTGAAATTTGTATCAATATAAAAAAATTATAGCAATGGAAGATATTTGAGACTAGTCATTGATTTTTAGTCTAAAAGTAGGTTCAATAATCTACCCTTTTACCCTATTATTCCCATACCCCCTTTTTTTCTTCAGAAAGAGATCGCTGAATCTAACCTCTTTTCAGTTTTTTTCCTTATCATGACCCTTAACAGCTTGTAATCAACTCCCCTAAGTGATGATAAAAATCTATAATCCATTGAATGACCAAAAACCACCTAACCTCTTGGAAATATGGGTGTCACTTTCTCTAGATGGCTTTCTGCTGTCTGAGGGTGATAGCATTTTTCAGGAAATGCTATTAGGATAATAGTCAAGTCTTGGAAGAGTTAGTTGTATTATTTTTGTTTAGTCTCTGTGTGATGGGAAAGTATAAAGCTTATCTGAAGTCTTGGCTGGATAGTCTGTGAGGCTAGACCATCCTAGCTAGCAGCTTTGAATTAGTTCTAGATGCAGAAATTTGAGGAGACTGCAACAGAGGCATTCTGAGAGACTGGATCACCTGGGCTACTTCTCTTCATTGGTGTTTAGTCCTTTTTTCTTTCTGAAAACACACAAACTTTTAAAGGTAACATATATATATATTATATATTATATATATATATGTGTATTAACGCAAATATGGAATGTGTAGTATATGTACACAGTCAGCTAAAGATAATTATTTGTTTTATGTTTGAGCAGGTTAAAAGCATCTGTTAACTTAACAAGTTTGTTTGGAATGTATAACCAAACCTCTATCCATGCCATATGAAATGATAGCAAGTAGTAATAAGTCATAAGGATTCTGTAGCCAAAAAAGTTATCATATCTCATCCAGCCTCAGAGTTGTTCCCATGTCAAAAGGACAGCTTATATATTACCTATCTTGTAGTCTTGACCATTTCCTTCATGTTTGCAACCAAGATCTGATGTGGGATTCCCCTCTGTATGCTGTGAATATCATTGGTTAATAAAGGAACAGCTTTGGGCCTATAGCAGAGCTATAGGAGAACAGAGCTAGGTGGGAAAAACTAAACAGAATGCTGGGAGAAAGGAGGCAAAGGAGAGAAAAGCCATGTAGTCCTGCCAGAGACTGGCACCAGAACTTCAGCTGGTAAGCTACAGTCATGTGGCGATACACAGATTACTAGAAATGGGCGAAGTTAATATGTAAGAGTTAGCCAATAAGAAGCTAGAGCTAATGGGGCAAGCAGTGATGTAATTAATACATTTTCTGTGTGATTATTTTGGGGCTAAGCGGCCGGACAGTAACTAGCTGCCTCCTTACTACAAAGATCCTCAGGAAGTCTCCCCACGATCAAAACTGATATATATTAATTTTGAGGAGAACCATAACTTTTGTTTCTTGTAGAAACAAAGGCATCACCTCTCCTCCAATGCAACATGTTTTTGGCTTTCATTTGAAGTTAAGACACTCTTAAAATATATAGGTTGTTTTAATTTAGCGATTTCTGTAATCAAATGTCTCTCAGTAACTATTGTTTCTTGTACATTAGCATTCATAAAACTTAAAGTCAACAAAGTACCATACAGGATCCAGACACCCTGTGTCTTTCCCATCTTCACATGGTTTAAGTTTTTTAATATTACCTTATTCTCCCTTTAGAGATCTTATTATTTTTAAAATTTTTTCTGTGTCTATCTATACTTCCTTTTTACGGTATCTGTTTACAGATTTTTCTCAGTCTGGACCACTTTACTGCATGCCTGCAGCATTCTCTGACCACAAGACAAACCTTAAAGGACCACTCCCGCTGCCAGGCAGCTTTGGCAGCTGTCTCTACCGCCCTCCCATTTGGCTCCCTGAGAGCCTAGCTTCATACTGGTGCATTTCCTGTCCCAGCTCTGGGAAGCTGCTGTGTCCACAATGTGGTGGGCATGTTTACCTAGCATACAGTTTTTTCAAGTGCTCTGCTGCACAGCAGGGCATCATTAAAGAACCTTGTGCCTCTGTACACTAAGCCTACCAGAAAGGCCACATTCTCAGGCCCTATGTGGATATCTAAGTTTCCATGTTAGATACCATATATAACAAGTTTTTCTCTGTCCCTCCAGCCAGCTCCCAGATAATAACTTGGAGACTTCTCATTAATTATGAAAACTTGGCCTATAGCTTAGGCTTATTCATAACTAACTCTTATAGCTTAAATTAACCCATATTTTTTATTAATCCACATTCTGCCACGTGGCTTTCACCTCTATCTCGTTGTGTATGTCTAACTTATTCTGTATCTGGCTGACTTCCATGCATCTCTTCTTCCCAGAATCTTCTGTGTGCCTGTAAGTCCTGCCTAGCTATTGGACATTTAGCTCTTTATTAAACCAATTATAAGGAGTCTTAGCAAAGACACATCTACAAAAAGATCACAGTCTACAAAAAGAATATTCCACAACAGTTCTATAGCTGGGCTTTGGCACGCATTGCAAAAGAAAATCTACACACATTCAGATATTTTGGACTTCAAAACTGAAATAGGCTTCTAATAAGAGCAGCCAGAGGAAGAGCCAGAGTTTGTCTACTTACGCCCTTACACATCCCTATAGGTCCTGTTCCTTTTGTAATGATCCTGAAAGATCCTCTGCTCCATGGCTGCAGTTCAACTCAGCACTGTGAACTCCATCTGTGAGAAAATCCATTAATACTACTAATTTATTTGCACTTTAAAAGGTCAGTCTCCTTTACATAAATCCAGAACAAAGAAGCATATTTTAAAGACATGTCAATACTTTCTAGAAAGCCAAATGTTCTACTAGAGGTTTGCATTCAATTCTATTCTCCTTCGTGGAAGTATGCAGAGACTCTTCAAGGGAGGTCAAAGCTACATTGAAAACTATATTTGTCTCTCAAATGCTACTTCAGTGAGCACTTCTTGGCTGACCACAGTTTAATAAAGCATTACACATTCATTCACCATCATTCTTACATCTCCTCACTCCCATTTTCTGTAGTTTTCATGCTGCCAATTGTCATCTGAAATGACATATTTGTTGATCTCTGTCTTTATACAACAGATATGAACTCTACAATAGAAATTTAGCCCATAGTCAAATGCATTTCTTTTTTAGGACTGGGGTCCGTTACAGTTTTGGAGCGCGAATCTAAGTCCTCAAACATGCTAGGCAAGTGCTACCACTGAGTTACCTTCCGGGGTGGAGATCCTTAATTCTCCTCACTACCTGAATGGTTGGATGAGTGTGTGGCAAAATGTGGCGGACATCGAATGGAGAAGAAAACTCATGTTATCCATGTGGACTCTGTGTTTGGTTAAGAGTAAATAATAAAATGCCATGATATTCAAAGATTTGCATTGACATGCTGGATTTGTGACTAGTTAAAGACAAGGGAAGACACATTTGCAAACAGAGAAAATAATTTGAATATAGGCTCAAAGTAAAGACATGCTGATAATATGCATATTTCATGTGCAAAGACAGGTAGTTATTAAGTTTATGTAAGGGATGTGCTATTAGTGATGTAGGTTCACCCAGGTCTAAAAGACCTCAGAGGCTCGGTTATGACATTTTTTCATTTCAAGAATGGTAGTTCATTCACAGTTAATAAGTACAGGAAAATAGCATCAAATATAAGTACAAAATATGAGTACAGCAAGACATGATTGAAACACACAGGGTAGGTCAGTCTAAAGAGATGGAGTTAGGAAATATTTCAATGAGAAATGTTTGAACAATAAAGAGGAATTCTTTTACAAGGAAGATATGTGCAACACATGCTATGCAAGAAGAAGAGGCAAATTAATATAATTTCTGCTGGAATCCTTAGGAGAATAAAGAAACCCATCTTCCATAACACTCCAAGCACATTTAATTTTATGAGTCTTTGCAGTCATCATGTAATACATAGGAGTTGTAGAAGAATGATTACAAAAATGAAATTGACAGAGACTGAATCCACTTTCCTAGCTGACTTCACTGGTTTTATAATATTGATTATAGTTTTCATATTTTATTTGCTCAAAATAAAATGAAACAGAAGTAGATGATTGCATGGTGGTGTAATTACATAGTACCTATGGTTGGTGACTTGGCAGATTGTCCTCCAGGAAGCACAGGCTCTCATCATGATGTCGTTGTTGTTGAGCGATGGGTAGCACAAAACTATAGAATATCCTAGGACTTGTAAATCTGTGAACTCTAAAGAAAATATCTCCAATAATTAGAGAAAAGGGGCACTTTATTTTTAAGAAATACAATAAGAAAATAATCATATTTTTAAGAAAAATTAATCACTTTTCTGTTTTCAATCCAAGAAAACAAAAAATGTATGATGTAAAGTGTTTAAAATAGTGTGGGAATGGGCATACTAGCTCATGTCAGCTGAGACCACAAGCCATTTGTCGAGTGACACTGAAACTGACTGCATCTTTTACAGTCCCTTTAGTATTCTACACAACAGTGAGCATGTTTTCTTACTTGTCATAATAATAAACATTAGTCGAAAGACAAACTGAAGTATGATTTTTGATGACTTCACCTATATCTTCTGCGTGTGTCTACTTATATAGTTAAGAGTTCTGGTGTCAAGGGCAGCTCATTTCATTCACAAATATCACACAGTTGATCAATTTAATGCTAAGTGTGACTGAAGCACCCCTTCTGTCTAATGTCATAAAAAAGGATTAATTTGCATGGTAAAATTATGCTGATAATTGGTATCTAAACTACATCTTGCAGCATCTGACATTGTGCCAATCTTTTATATTTTTAGTGCTTTGCAAAATCAGACAAGATAAAATATCATATCATCTTTGTCAACTTTGCCAACTTGGAGAATTCTTAGAGTACCAAAAGTAAGAGCTGTAAGGGAAAACATGTTAAACTGAATTCAAGAATATAGGAAAGACAAGTGATAAGACATTAAAAGTTAAGGGTAGGGACAGCCTGGTTACACAGAAAAACAGAAAACAATCCTCTGAAGGAGAGTAGATACTCAAAACACACATATTTAACAAGCAAAAGTAAAATTAAGAAATCCTTAAAATTCAATAGAAAATGATTAAAAGACTCCAGCAGGTATTCACAAATTAAGGACATTTGTAGGGCTTCAAACACAAAGACCACAATTAACAACTAAAATATCTTTACCTCTATCTGTCTCATTTATACCTATATCATCACTAGAAGACACAGAGGTTCATGAAACCATTTTTGAAAAGTTTGGCAACATCTTCTCATAAAAAATATATAATAAAATCTTTCAGCCGGTGTCTTACCTTCTAGGTGAACTCTTAACAAATGTGTAATTTTTGTCCAGTCATCAAAAGACACACAGCAGTGTCCTTTATAATACCCTATCTATAACTCCCAAAAGAGTCTTGCCAGTAACATCAGAAAGGGGTTGATACATACGTGCTGATACGATCATCAGAGATCAGAGCCGGAAAAAATGTAAAACCTACAATGAGTAAGGACTCAAAGGAAGTCTGTGCTAAGGGGTTAGATACAAAAAATGAGAATATGATATTTTTATAAAAATTAACAAAATGGGCAAAAGTGTTTTTAGTTGACAGATACAGAGATAATAATATCTTTTCAGATGCAAGGGGTTGTTTTGTCAGGGAGAACACATGAAAAAACGACCGGGGTTCTTCAGTGGTTGTCACTAGATGCAATGGAAAAGCTATAGCTGTGAGTGACTTTCTCCGTGTCTTGTTACTTACAAATCGGCTCAACCTTCACATCCTTGACATCATCCTGGACAAAGGCTAGTTAATTCACGTTGGAATGCCCTGGATTTGTGAGCAGGATAAGCGTCTTTTCAGTTATTCTATTACATCTCTGTTTGGAAATTTGTTCCTCATCTAGTTTGCCCAATTCTCTGTTAGATAACTTTATTTTCTCTATTTCCCCGGTAATTATATTCACCAAACTTTAACGCACAGTTTGTTTATTTTCCTGTAACTACAAAATGTTTCTGTATCAATCTTTCAACTTCTGTGTTTCATGGTTTAGTAAACTGTGTTATAGGAATGTTCCCTAACAGTTCATATTCGTTCATTAATTTTTCACATATTTAATACGTTTTTATTTACTTTGAGCATGGTGTGATAGAAAAACTTGACATTTCTGTCTCAGGCAGATGGCTGAAGGTGCCAATATGATGTGTTAAGTACTCAGAGTGTCATTCCACTGATTATCTGTCATCTAAGATTATCTGTCTGTTATCCATCTACCTGTCTCTGTGTAGCCCAGGCTGCCCTAACATTGTCTGTGTTCTGTCCTCTTCTAGTCAAGTGTTAGTATTATAGATGTTATTTATAACTCATTCATCCATTCTTTCATTTATTTATTCTTCAGTACTGGGTCTCACGGGTACCAATATAATGCTTTACAGACCAATACTCCAATCTTCACTAAGAGGTTATACATTCTACCTGTTTTTATAAGGCATAATTTGTGTACATGTTTCTGGTTTGTACCTAATGGTCCATGATTAAATGTGTAAATTCCTTCTTGTTTTACAGTATAGTTTCACAAATAGTATGATAACAATATGTTATATATAAAAGAACAGTAATTCTTTTCCATATCGACTTGTTAATCTTGTGGAGTCCTTTTGGTGGCGATGTTCACGGCTGCCATCATGGATTTGTAACATGGCACTGCTGACAATTATTATTCCTGTGATGTCTGAGCCTTTCATTGTAGGGAAGCTCTTTCCTTCCTTTTTTCCAAATGATCTACAGATTTCTGCAACTCTCTAACATTTGCTGTTTTCTAACAGGGAATTTATGGAACAATTTTGCGTATTTTTGTTATTGCAAATATCCACTTTATATAAAATTTTAATTTTATTTATTATTAATAGCTTATAGAGCCACTATTTAGCTGTCAAAGTGGCCAAGATCAAGCTCATATTTCTGTATTTACTTGTTATCTGGTGTGAGGGGTGTTCAGCCTGTCACTCTTACCTAACTAGAGCCAATACTAAAACTAAGTTGCACCCCTGTGCACCCTGTCTGACACATGCCTCTTAGGTCACTTCAGCCTGTGGGTGTTTCCCATATTGTAACAATTGTCACATTCAATTAGAAGCATTTCTGTATGCTGCAAATATTATTGCATTGCATGGTTCTACAAATGTGATAAGGAAGAAATCGTTTTCATAATTCTTTTTTTCATACGGTTGTGGTTACAATCTTTTTCTGAGATTTCTTGGGAATAAATAAGGAATAGGACCCAGAAGTAGATCGTGCTAAAAGCAGGCTGTCTCTGAGAAGCTGCCCTCCTGCGCTCACCTGCCGCTACCCCTCTTGAGTTAATTACTCTAAAACCCCATTTCCCAGGCTTTATCAGTATCATACAAAATCCATGTGGACAACAAAGGAACATTGCCAGAAAAGAAAAAAATGCAGTTTTTTATATTGTAATCCGGAAAGTTAAGATACCTCCATTAGCTACCCAAGGCAGGTTACCTGCTGTAAATTAACTCACAGAGATCATTCAGATGCTGGGGCTTTCCCTGATTTACTTGCCCTCCATCTACTTCAGTCTGCTCCTGTCACACACTCTCTCTTTAAATGTGTATGTGCTTATGTGACACACGTGTACCCGTGTGGAGTGTCATCCTCATGAAAGCCTTTGAGACAGGGTCTCTCATTGGTCTAGAAATTCATCAGTTAGGCTTGGCTCGCTGGCCCAAGGATCTTTCTGTCTCTGTAACCATGGAGCTGGTATTACAAGTTCCCTCATGTCATCAAGCTTAGCATGTTTACCTGTGCTCTGGGGTCCCCCTGCTTGTAAACAAGTGTGCTATTTCCTGAGCCATCCTTGCTGCTCTTCCCTCTAGTATATCTTGAGTTTAAAGTTCATGCCACTTTCCAGAGAGGGCTTTGATTAAAACATGCAAATTTGTACACTCAAATGAGAGACTATGCAAAATAATAGTACATGATAGCCAGTGCATTTATGTGTTTCCTTTTAATTTCCTTTTATTATAGAATTTTTGATTGTTTAGACAATAATCTAATTAACAGGTTATGATCATTTTGAACTTCATTTATGAGCTCAAGAACCAATTTCCTTGTTCATGTGAGATAATCAGACATTGGTATCTGAACTCTAATGAAACAGACTCGCTTAGATCCTGGATTGGATTTGACAGCAACAGAAGCAATCATTTTTCCTTTGCTCCCATCAACCTGGCATTTCTCTGCCAATAAAGCGTGAGTATTAAAGCCTTTCCTCAGGCTCTAACTTTTTAGTAGACTCAGGCTAATATGATGGTCTTAAACTCTTATATTTCTATAGCTTTCAATTTGCTTGACTTTAAAATAAAGACATCAGGCTGGTGAGAGGGCTCAGCAAGTAAAGGAGCTTGCTATCGGTATCTGAGTCAGATCCCTAGGACCCACATGGTAGAAAGAGAGAGCCAATTCTCACGCCTTTCCCCTGGTCTCCACTGCATACACACATATGCATGTGCACAGACACACATACATGGCAGGGAGGAGCAAGCAAGCAAACAAACAAACAAATGTGATCAAAACTATAAAAATATAGTAAAATAAATTGATCAGAATTAATTCCATAATTAAGTTATTCTCTGACATGAAAATATTATAATTTAATATTAATAATATTAATCACATATTTTGAATGAGGAAACTTTAGTAGAAACTGCAGTGCACAGTCAGAATTATTGAATACATAAGGAAAATAATTTAAATCAATCCGTAGAAAGCAGCAACCTGCAAAATGTGCTTCCCTGGGCTGATAGCTGCCACACAGCAGATGACACAGTGTGGGTCTCAAAAAATTGCTGAAATCTCATCATTGTAAGCATTACCATAAAAATAAAGATTAAATGAACAATGGGAAATGGGGACACTCTGCTGACTACATTGCAGAAGAAAAGGAGCTTCCTGCATCCTTCAGTTCATGCTTCTGACCAGGGAGTTGCTGGAAGTCTGGCACTCCTGATAACTTCCAAACAGAATACAGCATTTGTTTTCAGATTAAAGAGTTCCTTTCCAGGTCAATAGTTTCAAGATTCAGTTCTTCAGGATGCTGATTTCAGTTCTCAGTATATGCCATTTAAGTCCCCAAGCAATGCTGGCTCAGTCTGGGATAAGAACAAGGACAGCCTGGGACATCTCCCATCATAAAAACTTAGTGGCAGCCACTAAGTTTAACATAAGATTTTTGGTAGGAGTGCTGCTTATCTACATGAAGTATTGCCCTCCATTTTCTATGTGTGATGGTGGTTCCTTAATTCAAACACTCAGAGAGGGCAAAGAACTTCAGGAGAACTTAACTAACACTGCATTAGGACAGTTTGTGTTCCTATAGCAAAACAGCCAAGTCTGAGTGAGTTATATTAAAAAAATGGTTTACTTAGCTTACTATGCAGGAGGTCCCAGGACATGGTGCCAGTGTCAGCATGGCACCTATGAGAGACTCATTGTAGATGACATTACAACGATGGAGCCTGTGCAGAAGACACTACATGATATAGGAAGTTAGAGACTGGAGGGGAAGGAAGCTTGCACTAATTAGAGCATCCAGTCTTCCAGAAACTAATCTCTTCATAGTGTGATGCCACCATAAGCCGATTATTTTGCCTAGTCCCTAACTTCTTCTTCTTCTTATTGTTTGGTTTTGGTTTTGGTTTTCGTTTTCAAGACAGGGTTTCTCTGTGTATCTCTGGCTGTCCTGGAACTCACTCTGTAGATCAGGTTGGCTTCCAACTCAGAGAGATCCGCCTGCCTCTGCCTCCCTGAGTGCTGGGATTAATGGTGTGCACCACCACCGCCAGGCTTAGACCCTAATTTTTAATGGTACCATTACCTCAACACATGATATCAACCAAGATTTCAGACTATGAACCTTGGATGGCACATTCAACTTATATTCAAAGTTAAAGCAAACCTCTTTACCTAACTAGTGGAGAAACGGAAGACCAGAGAGGGGAAACAGCTTGCCCAAAGTTATACAACTGAAAAATGTTAGGCCCTTGAAAAAGATACTACATAGTACATTTATTTTTTTTTCCTCCACAGCTTACAAACATATCTAAATTAGGCTGATGGTCAGTAAGAAAGGAAAAAGACACCAGCCTGTTAGTATCATTTTGCTTTGGGATGAATGGCTTGTTATTAGCCGACTAGATTGAATTTTGTAGATAATTTAAGTTATAAACACTATACTTTTCTTGCTCCTCTATTATTTGGAACAGGTCATTAGAGTACTTTTAATATTTATTTATTTATTTATTTATTTATTTGTATATTTGAGTGCATATTAGAAAATACCAGCATTTAATTTGCAGGAGTTGGTTCTCTCCCACTGTGCGAACCCTTGGGATTAGTATCATATCCTCAGGCATGGGTACAGTCCTATTAAACACACCGAAACCATTTTTACCAGCCAAGAATCTTTAATATTCTCAGAATGGCAAATCAGAATCCATCTAGTTTGTGTCTATCGTAGTGAACCACAGTGGAGCAGGAAAGCCACATTGCTTCTGAGTCAGTCACTTGCCCGACACTAGCACTATGTTCCATAAAACTGAGTCAGTGAAGCAGATGAGCAGGAAACATCCTCATGGGATCAGAATGAAGGAAAACAGTCAAGTCTGGACGGTGCACACATTGACATGGAACCGTGATTGTTATATGAGGTGTGGGTGCTCTGCAATAAGCACAGTTTATTTGGTTTGTAAATACTTGTTGCGTATATGATATGAACATGATATAAAATTTTTTAGAAGATAATCTGAAATTACTTTTTGCTTAAAAGATGTCTATGCAAGATAAACCATAGGGTACCCGACATCTCTATCCTTGATTGGGATACTGGTCCATTTATCATTTCGATTGTTCATTCAGTAACCACTTTGTTTTTTGGGAAGCCACAGTAAAATGGAGAGTTGGTAATATAGTATCAAACAAATAGTGACATCAAATATTTGCAAAAGTCAAAAGCCTGAGAAATATCAATTAAGACAGGCCAAAACCAAGACAGTAACATTGCAAACGAGAGAGACTTAGTCACTTCTAATAGCACTAGGTGTGGATATCCTTCCCAGAGGTCTGGCCCTGAACAGCCAAGTAGATGTTTGATGGATGGTATCTTTCAGAGGAAAATGTGGCCATAAACTTATATAGGGCTTGTACTCTGGGCACTAATTTCAGTTCTAAGTGAGTCACATAGATCTCTGGGTCAGGATGGTAATTACAGGAAAATGTAGAAGAAATTGACATAATAATCAGGGAGTACCTTATTTATGGTATATTCATAAAACATTATATAATCTGAAATATAAATATTGCTTTTTAGAATGGGACAAAAATAATAAACCTCAAATATAATATAATATATAAAATTATAGCTACAGAGAAACCCTGTCTCAAAAAGCCAAAAGAAAAAGAAAAATTATAGCAAAATTCTCAATATGCTCAATAAAAATTTATCTTTAAGCCAGCAGTGGTTTCTTCCTGTTGGGAAATGGGGCCCACCAGACCCTGAATTTCCTGTAAACAACTTGTTTTCCTCTGCTCTGAGCAACCTACAGCTGCTCTGAGCATGAGACCCTGATGGCAGGGGAGTGATTTTTGGTGGGCCTGCAGCTAAAAGATCTGGAGAGCTGGGGCATGGCCAGAACCCAATATAAGTTGCCCCTGACCACAATAAAGGGTGCATTCTTGTTTCAAAGATGATCCGTGTCTCTCTCTGTCTGTGTGTGTTTCTGTGGTTAAATCTCCAGGGCCCTTGCCCGAGACTCGCTAATGGTCCGTCCATAATACAGGCTCTGCACTATGGGTGTAGTACAGTAGTATACCAAGTAGCACAGACGTTACATCTTCCTTCCTTCCTTTCCTTTTTTTTTATACAGTGGGACAAATAGCTTTATGTACAACACATTATAATTGCTTGACTTTATTGAGCAGACCAATGCAAACCAATGAAATTAGCTGTGTTTGGATAAAGCTTTATTAACTCAAACACATGGCAAGCTGCTTTTGCCACTGAAGTATGTTCTTTGATGATCCATTTCTTTGAAGAATATATGTTATGAATTAATACACTCCCACAGTGTAGTAATATGGGGGAGCGGGCCCTGCTTTTCGTCCAGCCCAGCTCCCGCAC
>LOEQ01007122.1:7431-24391 GCA_001685075.1 Bramus lutescens | reverse complement strand
GAAGGTCAGGTCTTCAATTGTTTTCTTTTGCGTTTTTAACAGGCTAGGCTAGGCTTCAATTATTAGAACCCCAGAGTACTTGTTAACGGTGTGTGTGTGTGTGGGGGGGTATCCTCCTGTATCATTACCTTTGAAATCTAAATGTGGGTTAAAAAAAAGCCTCCACAAAATAAATGCATTTCAGTAAACACGGTGTTTGTGCAAACTGGTTTCTTCTTTGATGGCCCTCTGCCTTGACGCTTGTCAGCACACTTTCTTCATCTCTAAACCTTTTATTCTTCACAGCATAGTCTGGATATTAGCAAACTATTTTTACTTAGCCCACTATCATTTGCTGTTATTTACAATCTCTTATTTACACAGTGCCCACTGTTGCTGCCAGACTGACATTCTTCAAACCTCTTGGTGGCAGCTTCTGAAAGACACAGCAGGGAGGCCCTGTGGAGTCGGCTAGGCTACTAACCTGAGCAGGCACTAGGACCGCCCAGACACTGTCTGCAGGCTTCTCACCCTGTCAGAAGGACTGAGCCGGTTTGGCTGTTACACAAGAGAGCAGCGGGCACCCAGGCTCAGATTGCCTCCCTTTTGCAGCCGAGAAGGTATAGACGATCTATTTATCACTCAGCTTTTGTACAATATCCGCATGCCTTTCCGTGTTCACATAATCTGACGTTCTGCAGAGCTGTCTAGCTCTAACGGGTTACTCTATCATTTTATGTTAATTCCCACAGCGGATGGAAGCAACAGTGCCATAAAGAAATGGGCTAGCTAGTCCCCAAGGCTGTGATCTGGAAGCATTTGGAGGTGTAAGTACCTGGTGTCACATCTCTAACTCACTGGTGGTGCTATGTCCCTTGACCCTTTTCCTCCTCGTCGAAGGAGCCAATGTGCGGTGCCATGGGCATGTTTCATTCATGAAGATCGACAGAGGGGGACAGAAACCGCAAGTGATGGGCCTGGAACTCCACTTCGGAGTGGCTGTGCTCCTTCCTGAAGGCTGCAGTTTGCTAGAGAGGCTGGGTTCGCACACAGTTTGGATTGGAGAGTGATTTTGCTCAGGGCTTCAGACTACTGGCTTGGTTTCTGTTTTCAAAGCTTGCAACACTGTTTTTGAGTCTCTCCTCTGGTGCGGTGTGGTGGTCTCTTCCCATTTCCTTTATGTCCAGAGTTCCATACTCTTATCAAAGGGCAGACTTTCAGAAAGCTGCTGAGACAGTCATCCCCCAGAGTAAAGCCTCAGAAGAGAAACCTATGTTTCTCTCCTGCCACTTACGCTCAATGGAGACTACACATAAAAGCATATGAAAAATGAAGAGCCTAAGATTCTCTTCTACGCAACATGTGTGGGGAGGGAATTGTTTGCTATTAAAAAATACAAAGAAACACAGTTTTATGAGGAAAAGTGACATTTTTCTTTAAGTAATTAACAGGTCTATTGAAGAGACCTTCCAGGACCTCAGTACTGATTCCAGGCGTTGAAAACTTTAAGATGTGGTTAGATAGATTGTTAAGCATGTTGAGTTCCCCAGTAATCCATTTAGATGTGCGTGTGTCTGCTGCCAATTGTAAGTAGATCCATTCAGAGATGTTTCTAATACTGAGTTTATTAATAGTCAGTTCATGTTTGTAAGATAAACTCAGGGAAAGAAAATAATCAAGATACAACGCAAGATATCAATGTCATGAGTTCACTGAGAAAAAGCACTTATTAAGGGACTTATAAATCCTTTTAATGGATCAAGACATTTTCTATTTAGATGCAAATACCTGATACATTGAAATGCCCTAAATAAGAATGTATTCAGTAATGAAACCTGAAACCTTTGAACATTTGCCTATAGTTCTCCTAAAACATTGTGTTTGGCAAGGAGAGACAAAGGCTGTAGGGGTAGCCATGATTTACTGGACTGTTTCATACTTCTTATGTTTTAAATATGGAGCTCTAATAGTTACCATATAAATACAGCATATATTATTTTAAATGAAGTTAAAATTAGTTGGAACTATTAATTTGTGGTGTCTTTTGTATGTATTAAATATGCAAAAAAGTCAATATCCCTACATGATATTTCTTAAGCAGAGAAAAGCATTCTCATTGACATTTGAGTTAGAAAGAAATTCAGGTTAGACATAGTAAATGCCTTTCATTGATTTCTGAACCCAGGGTAGATTTTAATTTTACTTCTCAGTTATTGACACAGCTGTGGTCGAGGAGCCTGTGTGATGTCTCCTGCACTTTAGGAAGTTTTTTTGTCTTTCAACTAGAAACACGACCCAATTCTTCAAGTTAAAGCTTAGGTAGGAGAACTCATGCCCACCAAAGAGTGGTCTGCATGCTTTCTCTTCGGTTTTACGTTACACATATTGTGTTAGTTTGGATGTAAGTGGCCCTCATAAGCTCATAGGGAGTAGTACTATTAGGAGGTATGGCCTTCTTGAAGAAAGTGTGTCACCGTGGGAGCAGACTTTGAGGTCTCTTTTGCTTAAGCATTTCTTGGCGTAACACACAGACCATTTTCCTGTTGCTTGTAAGATGTAGGACTCTCAGCTACTTCCCCAGCACCATGTCTGCCTGCATGCTGCTACGCTCTTCGGCATGGTACTAACGGACTGAACCTCTGAAACTGTAAACAGGCCACACCAATTAAATGCTTTCCTTATAAGAGATGGCCATGGTCATGGTGTCTCTTCAGAGCAATAGAACACTGACTAAGTGTCATTATCAGTGTCTTACCACAGATCATTTAAAAATAGATTGATTGTATGTGGATTCAATGTGTGGAAAGTTATCCCCAAAACACAGATGTTATTCAGCACTGGCTACTCTTCCCAGAAAGCGACTCCTCCTGAACTTCAGTCTCTAACTGAGGTCAGCCAGGAGAACCTGCCTAGCTGCCTACTATGGGTACAAAGCTCGGAGGACGTCAGGAATTACTGGCAGACAAGCGGAGTTTAAGCTGAAGAATATACACAGGCTGAAACCAATCTGTTACAGTGTGAAAGCAATGATAATCTGGTGACTTCCCAGAAAAGAGGCCTACCATCTGAGATTCAATACTGTTTGGATTCTAAGGACCATGGTCAGGTGGACATTTGTGACTCACTGTTTATTTAAAAGAGGTTCAGCTTATAGTGAACTTGGTTTCGTTGATTTTTGGCACTGGCATTTTTCCTCTAAAAGGATATTTTCCCAATATTCATTTTTATGTGGTTTTTACACCATTAATTCCCTCATATAGAAGGGTATCCTCGTTAAATGACTTTGCTACTATAACTGACTTTCATTTGTGTGTGCTCAGCACCTGTCCATTGCTTAGAGACAGTGGCTCCCAGGATTACCCACAGAAAAATGAAGTTAAGCAGGGTCAGCTTCTAATAGGAATCTGGGGATGGGAGGTGGCAGTGTTCATTGAATGGATAAAAAAAGAGGTTCTTAAGATGTGAGAAACTGCCCTTCTGGATTCATGCAGAAAGAAAATCACAATTCAAATATGAATTTTGAGGAACAGTTGCCCTACATAAGCCACCACAGGCTAAAATTTCATGTAACTTGAGATTTATTTTTTTCTTTTGCAAGCCAATTATACTTCTCCCTTATTAAATAAAATGCTGGAAGGAAAGGGAAGCCACAGAGAGCACAACAGTGGAATCATGTTCCCACAGGTGTGAGCCAGCAAGGACAATGATACTTGGCTGTAGCCTAACAAAAAGAGAATGTTATGATGTACCTAGTGCTGAGACCCAAGGTATTGTTGCTTCCAGAACTGACAATTTCTTATTAAAAAAAAAGAGTCTGAGCAGTGCCTAGGGGCCCACCCCTGATATCCCAACACTTGGGAGGCCAAAGCAGGAGGATTCCAGGCTCTAGTCTAGCCTGGGCTGCATAAGGAGTTCTAGGCCAACACGAGCTGCACATGAAAGCACTGCTTCATAAACGCTAGATCCAAGGAGAGGGAGATGAGAAGATGAAGAAGAAAACGGAGGAAGACAAGGAGAAGAAGGAACTGAACACATAGCAGAAAGCTTTAGAAATCCAGCCTCTGAGAAGAAAGCCAAAGCACACAATGCGTGCTATGCATTTGTTGATAAGCAGGCTAATTCAGAATATGGTTTGGATTTCTCCTTCCTGCTTCATGTAACCTGCGGACATGACTGTCACTATTACATTCTCACTTGGGCTGAGGACTTAGAGTAAACAGAAAGAAGAAAGAGAATCTGAGTGTCAGCACTCACCTCACTCTGGCCGTGACTGTGGGTAGAATGTGACCAGCCACCTCATACCACTGCTACTGTGACCTTCCTACCAGCACGGGCTGTCTCCTCGAACTGCGAACTAAGACTTATCCCATCTCTTCTTAAGTTACCTTTGCCAAGTGTTCTGCACAACACTGAAATAAAAAATAATTAATATACCTTCCCACCAGCAGTGAAAAGAGGTAGCACTACTTGTGAATCTTCCAGAAAGTTCAAACAATCAAAATGCAGAGCGGTAGAGCCAAGTAGAGACTAAAACCTCCACAACACAACTCCTGCACCTAAGGCTTCCCCATAAAAGGGGTGGAAAGACTGTAGGGGATGGAGAGCAGGGAGGTGCTGTGACTCAGTGCTGCTGACCAATGCCAGAAGCTACACTCATAAAGTCTCACGGACATGACTTCCTAAACATGAGCTGAACAGGAGCAGCAATAGATGGAGAGAGCTGAAGAGGACTCAGCCCTACACAAAGACCTCCAGACAGCTAAGGGATGCCGAGACACACTAATAGATTACCTAATACCAAGTGGCTTTTACACACACATGCACACATGCATGCACGCATGCACATAACATTATACAGACTGAACAGGGTGTTTTTATGTATTTAGGAATACACAAATTAGTGTGTGTGTGGGGGTATATGTGTGCGCAATCAATGAAAAAGGAGGCCATGAATTTGAAGAACAAGGAAGGTTATATGGAGGTTATACCAGATAGAGGGAGAGAAAGAGGAAACTACATAGTTACTTTATAATCTCATAAAATATTTAGAAAGGTTGCACTGACATTGATTTTTCTGGTCTTAAAGCCATAAACACTGTGGTTGACTAGTGTTAATTTTGATGCTATCCTTCCAGAGAACAGTGCTCTGAGATGAAAATACTCAGCAGGTTAGACTCACAGCCTGATGCTAAACTGTGCATACCCATATTTGGCTCTCATCAAGTACAACTTGAAAAATTCAATATAGCTAAACCTGGCACATCACAATGTGCAGCACAGAGTTCAGATTCAAGTTCATGGATGAAAAAAGTAGTTAATTGAGTACTGGAGCTACTTACGTCTAAATGCTTGAGGTTTGCAATCTCCTTACCATACCCTGGAGATATGCACATGTACACAAATAACCACATTAATATACCAAGCCGACTGCTTGAGTATATTGAGAGTCAGGTTCTAAGTGGGAAAGCATGGTGCCACAATTTAAGCTTTTTCCTTCATCACCTCTCAGTGGTGCAGGTGGACACAGAGGTGAGTATTTCAGAAATGTCCTCTCACTGAAAATCAAACTGGGGTGGAACGTGTTAAATTCAGATGAATCTATTTTATAAAAAAAATCAAAATGAAAATTTCAATTTTTGAATAGAAAAAGACTAACATAGAATAGAGGTGTGTATGTGTGCCCTTATGCATGCATAACTCTGATGAGCGTAGATTGACATATGAAACTCTTCAAAGCGGCAGCCATTGATAAATTAATAAATTCGTATTAAACCCTTGTTCAGGACTGTGCAAGGTACACATCCTGTGGGGTGTAGGTGTGGGTACAGCAAGGTGTTCTGAGCAACCATTTATCTAATGAGAGACTGATGGACATCTAGTTGTTTCCTCTTTCTCTCTATTGTTAACAGAGCACTCACGTACATGAAGGAGCAGTTATATCTATGGCAGAAATAGCGCCCTTGGGGTGTATGTCCAAGAATTGTATAGGACGATCATGTGGTAAGTCTGTTTCTAGATTTCTGAGGCTCCTCCACACTGATCTCCGTAATGGTTCCACCTGTTTGCACCATCACCAGCACTGAATAGGTCTTCCTCTCTTCTCACATCCATGCCAGCATTTGTTGCCATTAAAAAAAAAAAACTTAGTTATTCTGATTGGGGTATCATGAAATCTCAAAGTAGTTTTAATTTCCCTGGTACCTAGTACCTACTATTGTATAAATGTCTGAACAGAAGTATGCATATTAAAAATTTTAAGTAAAGTTACTGTATTACAGGCAGACAATGCCCTTGCTAGAGGCAACATGATAACAAATTTGGGAATTCTTGAGAAATGAGATTGCAGAGACACAAAAATATCATAGACTATTATTATCAATGCCCTTGGTTATAACCAGAACTTGACAGCAAGACCCTATTGCTGAAGACATCTACAGTTTCTTGGTGCAAAGACCCCTCACTAAAACTAATGAGTGTGCACACCCCTAATCAAGGTAGGGAGGAAGGAGGCTGCATCATAAACACGCTAGAATTAGACTGTGGAACAACGCTGAAGACATAATAGTGGAGGCACTGTAAAAGCAAGGTAGAAGTAAATACTAGAATATGATAATATAGGGAAATACAGGGAGAAATCTGACTTAGAGCATTGTTAGAGAAATTGGTAACTATGTTAGCAACTTCAGATTTCAATTTAAAGTACAAATGTTATCCATTATGTCCTTATAAAAATAAAAGAAGGGTCTGGAGAGATGGCACAGTGGCTGAGAGAACTTAGTTGTTCTTTCTAAACACCAGCTTTAGATTCCCCAGCACATACATGAGGCAGCTCCTACCTCCAATTCCTGCATGTGTTTCCAATTTCCTGCATGTACCTAAACTCATGCAGGGACACACACATGCGCAGATAAAAACAAATAACTAATCAGTAATTAAGCAATAGAAAGGACAATGATTAACCCGTGCACAGCAGGCAAGTAGCAAAAACAAACAAACCAGTAGAAAGTTCATAAGTGAAGCACATAATTCCCCATATCAGTGGATATGATGCTATGTATGGATTGCTCATCTTGTGTTTAAAAAAGAATCCTTGACTGGAGAGATGGCAGCGGCTGAAAATATCCTCAGCTCCTGCAGAGGATGGAAGTTCAAGTCCTGGTGCCTACTGACTGAAATGCAATTCCAGGGCATCTAATAACTCTGGCCTTTATGGACACTGTATTTACACACACACACACACACACTCTATAAGAAAATTTAAAAAGGTATTCCCCTTATACATTTCTTCTAAAGAAATACATTTAAGACACAGTGGCATCAAAAATTTGCAAGTGAGATTGAGTTGCCTATATACCAGCTGCCTAGTTCATGCCCTTTGCTGTTCTAGAACCTGGAGGGATGACATGAAGCTATGGGGACTCTGTGTACCTCGTTGGGATAATATAAGAAACCAAGAGGCAAGAAGGGACATCATTTTGTATTTGCCTTCATGCAAATCTGACAAGCTTGTGAGAAATGAAATTTTCTGCTTGGAAGAATCTCTTATAAAGACAAATTTCTAGGACAGAAAGTTCAAATTCCACACAGACTATTTAGAAAATGCTGTGTCAGCCAGGTGGTGGTAGCACACACCTTTAATCCTAGCACTTGAGAGGCAGAGGTAGGCAGATCTCTGTGAGTTCAGGTCTACAAGCCTGGTCAACAAGAGCTAGTTCCAGGACAGGCTCCAAAGCTACAGAGAAACCCTGTCTTGAAAGACAAAAATCAAACAAAACAATGCTGTGCGGTCAATGGAGGGGGGAAGAAATCTTTAGTGACTTTTCTGCTTTAGGTGGCCTTGTGCATTTAGTTCTTTTTTTTTTTAACCAAAAACAAAGTATCTGGGATTACTACTCCATTTCCAAGGGTATTTCAAATAAAAGGAAAAAAAATGAATTCCCCAAAGCTGAAATACAGGTGTGGACTAAGAGCATGTCTAACAAACACACAGTCCTCCATCACCTTACCTTTGGGTACTAATGATTCCTCATTAGCAAGCACAATAAGTTCTTCTCATATTCTATTTTATGTGTGCACTCTGTTTGCTCTTTGGTTTGTTTTTGTCGTTTATAAAGCTTAGTTTTTATAGTTAAGTCAATACACTTTCCTTTGAGAATCGTAAATCTTGGGTTGGCATAAGATACATTATTCTTGCTATTAAAGTAATGACCATTTTTATTTTGTACTTGAAGGTATTTAATTTAGCCACAAAGATTTTAAGAGCGAATTAACATCATTTAACAAGGGATTGTTAATATACTTAAATATCTATCAGGTTTTTCTAAATGAGTATCGCAGCAAGATTAATTGTAGCAGGTGAATTTCAAGGTAGAAAATATAATTAAGATTTAAAAATTCATAAAATAATTGTAAAAGGTACTATTCACTAGTAAAATATATCCATCTGGAGTATGGAGGTACTCAGAATATTCCCTTAAATGCATAAAAGAGTACATAAAATAAGGATGAAGGACAAAATTGCAACATTAGTGAAAAGTTTCACTATAAATCTTTCAGACTTGGGGCAAGAATTAAGGACACTGAATTATTAAATGATATCAGTTAAGTCTTAAATGTCTGTGTGTCCCACACTGGACAAAACAGTTTCCTGGGCAATAATAACTGTTTATTCTGCATAAACAGTTAAAGGGGGAGGTTACAACACAAAACACGTCTCAACAGATGAGGAAGATCAATGTACACAATTAAAACTATTTAATCACAGCAAGAAAATGCCTCTTTGTAGTAGGAGGCCATTTGTTGTTCCTGGCTGCTCAGACCCGAAATAACCACACAGAACTGTATTAATTAATTAATTAGCTTGGCCCATTAGCTCTAGCTCCTTACTGGATAACTCTTGCATATTAATTTAACCCATTTCTAGTAATCTGTGTATCACCATGAATCTGTGGCTTACCGGGTAAAGTTCTGGCATCTATATGTGGCTTCTCCTTACTCTGCCTCCTTTCTCCCAGCATTCAGTTTAGTCTTTCCCACCTAGCTCTATTCTACCCCTCACGGACTCAAGACAGTTTCTTTATTAACCAATGATATTCACAGCATGCAGAGGGGAATCCCATATCTCCTAGTTATCCTAAGCATGAGTCATGCAAAGTTCTACTAGACAGCATAGTCCAAATGCAGGCACAAAATGGTTACCAAATCTCATTTGATACAACAATCCATGTGCCTCATTGGGCACATTTTTGTTGTTGTTGTTGTTGTTCTAAGGCACAAGTTTTTTGTTGTTGTTGTTTTGTTTTGTTTTTCTCCCCTCTTACCTCAGTGTACTGTTTGGAGGTTCAGAGAAAAAACTAAATTCTTGAAGGGACAACTCAGAATTTCCCCACTTATGATTCTCATTCTAATAATCAAACAACTGCTGGATCTACTATGGTGATGTCCTAGGTTGCTGTGAAGAGCTACCATAACCATAACAACTCCTACAAATAACATTTAATTGATTTAATTGAGGCTACTTATTTATAGTTTCAGAGGTTCAGTTCCTTACCATCAGGATGGGGAGTATGGTGGTATGCAGGCAAATGGGAGTGCAGGAGCTGACAGTCCTACATCTTGATTCAGAGGCGACATAAAGTCCATTTGACTGTCACACTGAGTTAAGGTTGAGAAAAGAGACCTCAGAGCACCCCCCACCCGGTGACACGCTTCCTCCAGTGAGGTCACACATCCTAGTGGTGCCACTGTCTTTGGGATCCATTTCCTTTCAAACCATCACAGGTGACTATAACACCTGAAAGGCAAATCCTCATTTTCAAGGTTAAATATAACCCACAATTCAATTTTAAGATGAAGGAGAAAACAGCAAAGGAAGTTGTTAGGTTCTGCGGAGCTGGAGTCACAGGTGTTTGGGAGCCTGTTGGGTATTGGGAATTGGAATTAAGGTCCTCTGCAAGAGTGCACGTGTTCGAACAACTAAGCTGTTTTCCCCATATTGTTGTAATTTTAAATAGCACATCGTTGGGTATATTTCTGGGGTACAATGTGATAGCTTGATGCATGTATATAGTGTCCAGTGAGAAATCAGGTCATTAGCATTTATGTCTCATTAACAAATGATTGCTTTTTTGTTGGGGACATTTGAAACTCTCTCCACACTTTTTATGACATGCCTGGCAATGCTTTGGTATAGTTTGGTGGTAAAACCCTTGCCTAGGATGTGTGAGAACCTAGATTCCATCCCTAGAACTGCTAAAATTTGTGTGTGTGTTTGTGTGCATGTGTCTGTCTGTTTGTGTTATATATTACACTCATGCTACTGTGCTACAGAACACTAAACTTTAATTTCTATACCATTATTTTCTTAATAAACAGAATTTTCCAACAACATAAACACCAGTCAAATCCATTATTGAAAGAATCTTGGAGTGTCTGACATCATGGGCATTTTAAATTTGTGTGTGTCTATGTTACTTCCATTACTATCTTGTCTTTTACTTCTTTGTTTGTTTGTTTGTTTGTTTGTTTTTGTTTTTGGTTTTTTTTTTTTTTGAGACAGGGTTTCTCTGCAGCTTTTGAAGCCTGTCCTGGGAATAGCTCTTGACGACGATCAGGTTGGCCTCGAACTTAGAGAGATCTGCCTGCCTCTGCTTCCCGAGTGCTGGAATTAGAGGTGTGCACCACCGCTGCCCAGCTGTCCTTTACTTTTTATATAAGTTGTTCAAAATAAACTAAAATAAAGAACTTTTTATGACTCTAAGACCACTCCAATGGTCATTTTTGAAATGTTTACTTATTAAGGATTTTCCATTTTATCTAAAAACAAACTTAACTGGCCTTCTTTTTAGCTCTGTGGCAGTTTCTCTGTCCGTCCAAGAAGGATGAGGGAGAATTCTCACCTGAGTGTTGAGTATGCTGCTGGATAAAGAATGACCCGATGGTATGTCTTAACAAGAAGGAAATGTGAGAAAAGACATGAATCCTGTATCTTTCTGTGTGGCTGTCAGAAGTCCTCTATCTGAAGTACAGATGGCTCAATTAAACAGCAATTGCTTTTGGCAGAACAATCACTTTGGTGGTGCACCATGAGTTTGAGTGGATCACAGTGCTCCCCAGAAAGGCCGTGTGTTCTCGTGCTCTCCTAGACGCTGTGGGATCATGAAAGCTTCTTCCTTTCAATGACTCTCTGCCCATGCTAATGTAACCTGACTTTTCAGCTTTCAAATACGTAAACTGATGTTTGGAAGAGAGTTTTGGAAACTCCACCAGCATTTCCAGTTTAGAGTCCCATTTTTTAGCATCCCAGATCTGGAAAGAAAAGCCATGTCTTATGGCTTCCAAACTGTTGCTAAACTAGCATATAATTGTGTTAAATGCAATTTCTAAAATAAAACTCACAGCTCTCAGATAAATATAAGATGAATAAGTGTAAAAGATTCTCCTTAACTCATTTGTTAAAAGACACCAGAAGGTGTTTAGAAACCACTTGAGAAACCAGTTTATGCTAACACTTGTGTTTTAACAGGAAGTGTCCTTTAGGGTTATCTGTTCCCAAAGGTAAAATTCAGTTTTATTTCTATGAGACAAAAACTCTGTAAATTAACTGCAAATTAACAGGTAATATCATTATATCTGGGACTTTTAATAAATAATAAACGAAGTAAGTCATTCCATTGAACAATCTTGAGTAATCTTTGTCTGCATAGCTTATTGAATGTTATTTCTGCTCATCATCTTTCATGGTTTGAGGAGAGACTGACCAAACCTGTCTGCCAGTCCGTCCACTGCCTGTGTCATGAATGATGTGGGTGAACGTGATAAAATAGTCCCACACTAGCTCAGATTTGAGTATAATAAAGGGTTCTATATTTAAGGGTAGACTCATAGATCGACAGTCCTCTGTATGAGCAGGGAACAGGAACCAAATCCAGCAGCAGAGAAATGGGGGGGGGCTTCTTGTTTTTATAATACCCAAGGCCAAGCCCTACGAGGTCCAGCATCTCAAAGGTCATTGACTGAAGGAGTTCTCCCAGCAGATGTCTTATTGGAAGGTAGATTAAATCTGACTCTTTCTACAGATGCATCAAAAGCACTCATTAATCATGTGGTTCTCCTTGGCTTTGCCATTCTAGGGTTTTAAAGAACCTAGTAAGCACTGAGGCCATGAAACTCACTTCTAGCTGAAAATTTTCGTAAGAAATACTACTGGGTTCGACTTCTAACTCTTGTACCCCTCTATTCTAAGACTAGACAGCCAATCCTAAAACATTCTTTCTTCTATGTTTCATTTGTATTATCAGTACATTTTGATTAACTCTTCCTTAAAGAGATGTCCTAAGTTTGCTAAAGTACGCAGTGTTTCTGAAGTCATTTCTTTACTTGGCCCTGTATTTAGGAAGCAGGTGCTCGGACAGTTGTTTCCTGAGGAAATTTGATAGTTCTATATACATTCTTAAATCGTGAGCTGCCATACTTGATTAAACGAGAATTATTCTCAAGGGGCTTGAGAGATTGCTTATTGGATAAGATCACTTGATTCACAAGCATAGAGACATGAGTTCAGATCTCTACCACAGTTGCAAAAACGCAAGGCATGGTTGATGGATGACTATACCCCAAGTGCTGGAGAGCGGAGTTGATGGGCGCATGCTGGGGGCTTTCTGAAGCTTCCTGGATACAAGCTTAACTACAGGTTCTGTGGACTACCCTATCTCAAGGTGCTGTATAAGAAAGGAAGGTAAATGTGAACCTGCAAGCCAATAAGCAGTTGTCCGCCATTTCCTTTGCTTTAGTACCTGCCTTCAGGTCCTACCTTGAGCTCCTGCCTTAACTTCCCCTACTAATAGACTATATAACTTGTAAGCTAAACCAAACCTTTACCTCCCCAAATTGTTTTGTTTATAGCATTTATTGCAACAACATTATTGCAACAACAGAAAGCAAACTTGAATAGATCTAAATTATAAAATTCTACAAATTTATATATTTTCTAGGCCTTTAATTAACCTAGACTATAATGTACAATAAGGTCATTACTATTTATTCGGTACCATTTAACTGTAAAATTACAAAGTTAAATTGATAAAAAATTGAATACAGTATATAAATTCCCTCAGTTATACTTTCTGTTTGTTTGCTTGTGAGGTGTGGTATGGCTATGTAGCCCAGGCTAACTTGAAATTTATGACTCTCTTGCCTCAGTTTCCCAAGCTCTAGAATTATTGGCATGCAATACTGTATGTTTTTCCTGAAAGAGTTGTATACTCATCTTCACAAACATAAGCAACTGAGATTTAAAAAAAATTATTGACTTGAAAGCACTGTTCTTCGAAGGTTATTAATGTTTCTTTTTTGGAAAAAAGAGAGTAGGGATTATATTCTTCTATTGCATTGCAGTCAAGGAAATAAATACATACGGCCCAAGTAATGGGTACCTTCTCACTCATGATTGCCCAAATGTTTCCGTTTGTATGACCAAGGTGCTTAGCTAGTCACTTAGCTAATCACTTTGACTTTCTCTAAGGTCACCTTCTATAAACATCTATTGAGTCATTGACTATAGCTTCATAGCCCATCGCTGACCCTGGGCTGGCTTATGGAAGCAGCTTTCTGTCCTGTCAATGTGGAACTTGTCTTGCATTGGTTTATTGACTTTAGTGAAGCTGCGGGTGCCTAGGTAGACAGTCAGAGTAAGTGGGATTCTATCCTTGCCTGAGAAAATAGTAACAACTTGATTGACCAAATAATAGCTCAACCTTTGCTGTCAGTATCAGTTATAGGACATTATGTTCAGATGGTCAAGTGAGTTAAATATGAGGAGTTTCTAAAAGTAGCAAGAAGAATTATCATAGTTTTATTTTCTTTACTCTTTTGGTGCGTTATCATGGAATCTTTGCACATACCTCTTGGGATGTGTTTATCCATGTGCTATGAATATTCTTTGCCGATTTTGAGATCTTTTCTAGAATGTGAGCACATAATGATCTCTATTTTCACAATTTAACCCAGCATTTCTTTGGTGAAGATAGTCAATATATGTTTATTGGGGTGTTACAGATGGGTGGTTGGAATTCTTTCCCTCTAGCTGGATAGAAATTAGAATAGCAGTACCAGCCCTTTTAGTGGTACTAAAGGTTCACACGCTCAGCATCCAAACCCAGAAACATTGAGGACTAAGCCTTGAGAATTAAGGGCTTATGATTCTTAAGCACTCAGTGCCCGGGGCTAATTGCCGTAAGTGCTCAGGTGCTGATTGCCCTGGGCTTAGGGTGGGCTGAGGGTGCCAGTACTTAATGACTGGAGCATGGCTTCTGATAAGTGCTAAGGACCGAACCTGAGCATCCAGCCTTGTTGCTTCTGGGACTCTCCCGCTAACCGGGGCCTGCGGTTTGAAGAAGCAGCTCCTGCTCTTGGCTCTGCACAGGGCCTCATCTTCTCTGCCATCGCTCATCTTCTTAATGTTTCCACTCTCTGTCCAGTCTAAGGTTCTGGCCTCAGTCATTCTTTGCAACTCTTCAGCCATCTCCTATTATATATTGGAGTTTCGGGTTTGGGGGATGGGGAGCGGCTTACGTTTCCTTGCGGCTCTGAAATTCTCAGCAGCCTTTGGGTTCATCAGTTCCTGGTGACTCTACTTATTCTTCAGCTGATGCCGCAATGCCATTGTCACTGCAATTAAAAGTCCTAGACGTTCTCTGCGTTCTGCATAGTCAGCTCAGCCTGCTCTGTCTGCTATAAAGACCACAGTAGCTCAAAATAAAACAAAATCTGGCAAAATAATTTATTGGGGCTATGTTACAACACCAAGAGGTTGTACAAAAGAGAATCCCCCAAACTAACACAGAAGTCATAGCAAACAGCCTCTCTATGCTATCAGAAAAGGGTGTTCCGTGACTTTGTGTGGACTGAAATTCCACAAATCACAGCTTGGAGTATATACGGTTTCTGGTTTACCACAAGCCCTTTATAAAAACCAATCACGAGTTTCACATAGGTGCAGCCTCCTCTCTAGTCGCCACAGACTGTGTCAGATGGGGGCTTTCTACTCTCTGATGCTGTCAAAGACCATGATGACATGGTCCAGAGTAACTACAGGCAAGGTCATTTGTAGGATCTGCAGGTACGGTCACATCAACATCATAACTGGCCGGGTGGTGGCGACGCATGCCTTTAATCCCAGCACTAGGGTCTACAAGAGCTAGTTCCTTGTTCCAGGACAGGCTCCAAAGCTACAGAGAAACCCTTTTTAGACCCGCCAAAACCCCCAAACCAAAATCAAATAAATATCATGACTGAAGTGATGTTTTCTGTTATTGATACAGTTTTGACTGGAGTAACCTCCTCAAGTAAAAAACTGTGGCTTCAGTAGCATATGCCCTTACTGTGTTCTTTGTATTGGAGCACAGTTTCCTCAAGGTCTTTGCGATATAGTCACAACAGCTGGGATGTTATGAGGTCAGCATAGCAAGTCGCCATAGTGGGCTTTTTGGTTGGCAGCTCACCTTTCAAGGCACCAGACATAGGGAAATATCTTTCTGCTGTCAATCAAGGGTTAAAAGACCACACAGTTTTCTTCCATTACTGGAGGAGTGCTAACAACAAAGAAGCTTGGAATTAGGATTCATTTTTTTCAAAGATTTATTTATTATGTATACAGTATCCTGCCTGCATGTGTGACTGCAGGCCAGAAGAGGGCACCAGATCTTATTACAGATGGTTGTGAGTCACCATATTGTTGCTGGGAATTGAACTCAGGACCTTTGGAAGAGCAGACAGTGCTCTTAATCACTGAGTCATCTCTCTAGCCTGGAATTAACATTCCTAACAGTGCTTAGTGAAACTTATAACCCTTAGGCAGATGCCCTTACCGGAGTTGTGTTCTAGTCTTAGAGAGTAGGAAAGTGAGAAAATGAATGGCTCTAGATGGATGAACATATTAAGAAAAAAATATTAGAAAGTGAACTTATCTAAATATTTTCTTAGATAAGTGAACTTCTTATTTTAAATTAATGTCACTGTATCTAAAGTATTAGACTAATATTGAATAGGAAAGATTTTTGAAGATGAGACAATCATTTTAATTATGGACAATGTGTCCAGGTCTTATTGAACTTGACTGTATAGAAACCATTCTTATACAGAAGAGGAATTGGCTATAGTTTGTGCTTTCTAAGGATCTGTGGCAAAGATGAGAAATGAAAATGTGTTCTTAAAATTGAATGACCAGTATATGAAATGCATGCCAAATACCAAATTATACAATACAAAAGAGATACCAGGCTTTGGTAAGAAATACCAAGAGTCCCAAGAGAAGAAACAGCACACACACTGTGCCAGACCCCTTTGATAATCCTTGGATGATTAACCACTGACTCAAGCTTGTTCTTTAGCACTGATTTCTTGATAGTTATTTTATAGGCATCTGCCTGTAAAGGTACTGCCAATACTTTACATATAAGAAGAACTAGAAAGGAGAAGATGTGATCAATACTTATTGATCACCTACCACACCCCAGGCATTGTAGACACTTTGCAACACATGCTTTAAGTCCTCTTTCATTCATAAGGATTTTCATTCAGTAGGCAAGCAGGACTTTATCTGAATGAGAACACCCTTGCAAAGTAATTTTG
Organism: Bramus lutescens; assembly: GCA_001685075.1. Taxonomy (NCBI): domain Eukaryota; kingdom Metazoa; phylum Chordata; class Mammalia; order Rodentia; family Cricetidae; genus Bramus; species Bramus lutescens. The sequence goes on along the minus strand of LOEQ01007122.1, from coordinate 7,783 downwards.
CTGTGGGATAGATCATATAAAATAAGCCACCTACTTTAAGTGAGCAACCCAGTGAGTGTTGAAGGATGCATATCAGACTGTAACCACAACTCTAGTGAAGACCAAGTAGTATCAATCTTCTATACCATTCCTTTGCAGTGAACTCTGACCTTAGTATGCCCCTGTCATGCTGTTGGTCACTGTAATACAAATTTTGCCCCTTCTGGAATTCCACACACACATATATATTATGGAGTACATACTTGTCTTATTTATGTGTAGTGATAGGGGAGAGCAGGCCTGCTTTTCGTCCTGCCCCGCTCCTGCCTGGCTAGCTTATACCCCAAAATAACAACACACAAATTGTATTCAT
>LOEQ01007121.1:55913-66252 GCA_001685075.1 Bramus lutescens | reverse complement strand
ATACTCTGAAATAGAGTCTGGCACTAGATCAGAATTTAGTAAATGTGTGCAGTCTAAATGAGCTAAATAGTAGAAATATCCTAAGGTTATGTGGAACTAAATAAGCTTCTAGCTTATATTTTACAATCTGCAGAAGGAGAGGTGTGCAGCTAATAGTGTGCAACTGTCACAGTTCAATGGCAGATCAGAGATCAAACCAAAGGTTTGTCTGACTCCAAACCCAGGCCTTGTTATTTTTCTTCACCTATTCTGGATCTGATGACTTTAAAAAAAAAGGGGGGGGTTGCCAAACCATTAATCGATGAACTGTGATAAGGATTGACTTTCATTAATTAACCTCTAGGAGCTTAAAATTTGAGGATTTAAAAAAGACATTGAAAACAGTACAATATTTAAAATTGCTCATTTTCTTATAACCAAGACATTTCCTGAGGGACTAGCATCTTCTGCCTAAATGGCTTCCTGGTACTGTTTTATATTGCTTCCTAAGCCCTGGAAGGTGGATTAACGGCCTCTGAGTGACTTGACATTAACAGTTTTCTATGACCCACTTTTGTAGAAAATGTCCTATTTAAGAGTGAAGGGGAAAAAAAAACAGGAGAAGAGTGGAGGAAAATACCTAAATGGAGAAATCTATTAATGGGAAAAGAATGTTTGAGTTTCTTCATTTTAAAAAGTATTAGGGGAACTGCAAACCAAAATGAGATGATGCATATAATATTCAGAGGAAAGGGCTGAATATAAATGAAAGTCACCTGAGAGACATTCCATGCCTTTCCTGCTGGGTAGAGTGGCTTGGGATCATAGTCTGCTGATAGCTTCTTGGGGGTAAACCTTTCTTCTCCTCATATGTGGATGGATATATATGAGTGATTTACTGTGTACATGTATCTGTGAAGGTGTGGGAGTGACTGAGGATTGGAGTGAGATTTTATTTTCAGGGTTGTTCTTTGAAAGATACTGTGATATTGTGAAAGTTTTCCCCAGATAATTATATAACACTGTGAGGGTTAGCTGTATCCCAAAATTTTGGGGTTGAAACAAAAAAAATTTTCAAGCTGTCAATCAGGAAAATCTGGATGGGTGCTTCCTAAAACTTGCTTATTTGGCTCTCTGTGGTTGACATAATCTCTTGGTATCTTTTTCTTCCTGTGTTAGGGATGGAACTCAGGACCTCATAGTGATAGGCTAATGACTCTATAGCTGAGCTTAACTTTAGCCTTTTCTTGTATATCTGTTATTGCCATTGATTCATAATTAACTTAGATTCAAATGTGAAAATATAAAAGAAAACAATTCTAATGTTATTTTCCTAAGGAATATAAAATATAAAAATAATTGACTTTAATGTCTTAGTATGATGATACATGCCTGTAGTTTTAGCACCTCAGGGATACTGGGCTATTTTAGCTAAGGAGACAGGAATAAACATCTACTCACCCCAAAAGAGCATTGATGACAGACTGAAGAAATGATTCCACTCAAATCGGTTGTGGTGAACCAGAGAGCTCTTTTTAGAGTTTACTTGCAGGAGTAAGGGGGTGGCGAGTTATTTAGAGGAACATGAGTAACTCAAAGGCAGCAGCATCACTGAAAAGCCTACTCTGCCATGCGTGGTGACTCATTCAGTCAGAATCTTTGGCTTGCCCTGCACAACTCAATACAGCCCAGTAGATCAGAGTTTCCTCCCTAGAACTGGTACTGCTCACATGACTTTGGGGAGGAGCTGTGTGAATCTAGCAAATTTCAGAAGCTTCCTTAAACTCGTGAGTTGTGTCCACTTCCTGAGTCTTAAGGAGGGAGACACCCTCCTCTTTCCAGGGATAATGGTTTGATTCAAAGGAAATAGATACACAACAGGAAACAAAGGTGTCCTAAAGAAGACCCAAGCTCAAGTATGAACATGATACTATGTGATACATTTAAGGCCACACTGCTATGTTGTGAGACCCTTTCTTTTCTCAGCAAATCCAGACTTAGTATGTAATTCAGTTGTAGAATGCTGACCTAGCCCACACAGATCCTGGTACTGAAATACCTAGCACTTGATACCTAGTACTGAAAACAGAAAATTGTGAACTATTATTACTATTAATTGTTAATAATTTACATGGCCAATCTATTTCATATTTTCTTCTGATATATGTTTTTTTTAAAAAAAAACAGATGAAACTGAAAAACAATGTAGCAATTTTTTTTTATCCAGAACAACTTAGAGTGATCATTTTTCATCAGTACCTTTCTGTTGCTTCTTCTAAGTTCTGATGGCTGACTGAGGTTGTCCTCTGGCCTCCACATGCACCTGTACACATGAGTGAACCTTGGTGAATCTGTGTTCCCTGCCACACAAACAAATAACCTGGATCCAGCCTGAGCTTAGTAAACATGACTTTCTCCTTTACACAGGCTCTGATAAATCTAAGCCCAAATTAATTTATGGACCAAATATAAAGACAAAAGGCCCCAAGAGGCCAACTTTGTTTGACTACGTTTCTTTTTTTTCTCTTTCACATAAACATCATTTCAGCCCAGGCTATTGAAGACATACAGCACAGGACAGAAGACTAGAAGGATAGTGACCAGAGTTTAATCCTGGGATGGAGTGAGAGATCAAACAAACAAGGCCTATATTTATATTTAAAGCCAAGGAAAGCCTAGGGTGATGGCTTTTAAGATACCAGCTAGGACACCTCTCCTACCCAGAAGAAAGACCTAGGGAAAGAAGCCTGTACTAGTACTTCTTCTAGAACACCCTAATGGAGATTGTTCCCAGCAAAGGTTTATGTCTTGATATAGAAGGAAAAATGCAAGCCTGTAGTTCAGTCATATTTGTAACAATAGAAAACTATTCTACAGTCATCCTGGAGTTAACTGGAACATTGAATTAGCTAAAATACCCTAAGCATCTGGATCAATTAAAATTTTAGTAGAAGAGAGATACTTGTAACCAAATGGGCCATTTGAACACACAGTGGGATTCAAAGCAGGATATGCTGCATCCTGAATTAGAATAGGAAACAGGCAGGCAGGTGCTGAGTATCAGAAGAACTTGTCATTGGGAAAGATTCTGGAAGGTATGAAATGGGGTACATCATGATCATTAGAATCCATAGAAGATCAATACTTAGGACTATATGACAGTCACTGGCCAGTGTGAAAAATTCAGTGTCAAGCAGTGAAGTTGTATGGTTAAGGCTGATATATTTATTTTTAATCCCGAGTGAAGGACTTATTAGCTTTGGAGCTGGATTGACAGGAGACTGAGTCATGCATCAACACAAACTGTCATAGAGCCGAGCTTCTCCCTCAGGTAGGTGCTGAGCTTTTCCACTCTACATTTGCCTCTGGAACTCGCCAACCTTCTCCCCTATAAATCTGTACAAGAAAACACATGGCTGTCCTTACTGCATGTTCAAAAGGTATAGGGTTGACATCCTTTGTCTCTCTAAAGTTTTGTAACAGTGTATAACCAACCCTATATAGATTCTTTCATTTCAGCTGAATTGAGCATGGTTTTAGGAAAGATATACATTTTAGGAAAAAACTGAGGGAATGCGAAGTTGGTGTCTGTCTTAGTCACTGTTCTATTGCCATGAAAAGACTCCATGGCCAAGGCAAGTCTTACAAAAGGAAGCATTTAATTGGGGGCTTGCTTACAGTTTCAGAGGGCTAGTCTAGTAACACCATGGCAGGCAGCGTGGCAGCATGCTGGCAGGTGTTGGAGCACTATCTGAGTTCTACATCCTGTACCTCAGGCAGAGAGAGAACCTGGGCCTGGCATGGGCTTTGAAAACTCAAATCCCATCCCCACTGACAACTTATCCAGCAAGGCCACACTTCCTAATCCTATCAAAGACTAAGCATTTAATTATATGAACCTATGGAGGCCATTCTTATTCAAACCACCGTATGAAAATGAGGATATGACCACTGCTATATATGGTTAAGGAAAAGGATTTTATTGTAGATATGAGGGAGAGTACATCCAGACGCATCTGGAAGGGTCCGGGGTGCACCAGGCTATGGGGAGGAGCAAGAAGGAAGAGAAGAGAAGAGAAGAGAAGAGAAGAGAGGGCAGGTAGACAAAGAGGGGAGACAAGGACTATGAGGATGAGGAGAGCATGTGGCCGAAATGGCAGGGTTAATAGGAAAGAGAAGCCGAGGGAAGAGAAGCTAAGCCCTTGTGCTGAAGGGGGTTAGGGGTGGAGTGAGAAGTGCTGGGAGGAGGCACAGGTACTGAGTGAGCTTTGTCCCAGGTTTCTTTGCGAGCTGACAACCATCACACTAACATTGACATGGTATTAAGAAGCCATAGGCTATTTTGATTGACAGATTAATATAAATAACCATTTCTCTACTGTGTATATACATTCCCGCAATGCATCTGATTTTAACCATATACATGCCTATTTATGTAGGCATGATGATAGACAGGGTATTTTTTCTGGAAGTTCACTTTGAGGACATGGTTCATGTGCTATAACACATAGCTCAACCTATGTGATCAACCTCCCTATGTTCATGGCCAGACATAGCTGCTGTACAAAGACTAGATCTACGTTTGAAAAGCATAAAAGAAGGAGAAGCAGTACATTATTCAGAGAGCACTGTACATGCCTCTCAATGTATAATTCTCACTGTACATGTATCTCAAAGGTATGGAGTTTCTAAGTTACTATTGGGTTGCTAGATGCATTGTTTAGAGTAGGATACACAAATAAAGGTCCTAGACTGCCAAGTATGTGATTAGAAAAGGAGTTTGTGTATAGCCCAAATCAAGTGGAGTCCAAGGTTGTTAAGCTATTCCCTATGCTAGCTAGCTAGCTTTGTGGAAGGACAAGAGGGACTGGGTCATAACAGTAGGCTTCAGAGTTATCATATTTGTGTTTTTGGTGTATATTGTAAGGGCAGGGCCTGGAAAATGGCAGCAGTTTTTAAGTACCTCTGAATGCAGAATTTATGTCATGACAGCTCACATGTAATTATTACTGGCACAAGGCCCTTGTTGTCTGTGTTATAGACAGTATCTGCAGTTCCATTTTGATTGCCAGCTCCCCAAGCATGCCTTAGTACAGAATATAAGTACTTTCTCCCCACATTTTTAAAGTGGAGAGAAAAGCTCATTTGTCTATGGAATAATTTTTATTGTTAAAAAAAATAAGATTCCTTTGTATCACACAAGGATCACATTCAATGCCTTCAAAGACCTTTAATAAGCAGTAAAAGCCAGTCAGACTAGGGAAAGAAACTTAAATTTAGCATTAATAAAGCTCTTAAGCCTCTTTCCTAAGAAGGTATTAGTAGTCAAAACACATAAGGGACCTCATATCACTCAGTAGCACAAAAACAAATGACATCATTGTGAAAAGCAGACCGTGGGTCTGAATGGACACAGACGTGAACTAGTTTGTGGAAAGTGTCCGAAGTGTGGGCTTGACTCAGTGTGGAACGTGTGTGCAAGAGGATCCAGTTCTAAGTCCAGGACAAAAAGGTTTTCAGAAGTGATAATCAGGCAAACAGATAGGACCACCTCACATCTATTTTTAAGATGACCTTTTCTCTCTAAATCTTGATGAAGGTATGGACTGAAGGAAACCTGGGTACACTGCTGGTAGGAACGTGAATTGGTACAACTTTTATGGAAATAGTCTGGAGGTTCCTGTAGTCTAGCAACCCCACTGCTGGGTCAGCATCTAAAAAAACAGACGTGAAGATTCCAGAAGAGATGGCATATTCCTATACCATATTCCTATGCCATATTCACTGCAATACCAATATGTCACTGCATTAAAACATTATAAATGTCCACTGGGGGGGATGAACAGCTATATAAAATGTCCTATCTACAGTCTTGGGTAAGTTAGGAAATCTTGTCATTTGTCACCGTGTGCTGACTGGGAGGACATTATGCTCAGTGAAACAAACCAGACATAGACAGTGTGACTTTTCATATATGAGAGATGGCATTCTGAAGTCCTAATAGAGAATATAATGCCTAGAGTTAACAGCACTGCATTGCAGACATAAAAGCCACCATGGGATGTATAGTGAAATCCTGTCTCACAACAGCAAAACTGTTGGAAAGATTGTATATTATTTTCTTTTTTAATTTCATTTTTAAGTAAACAATCTTTTCAAACTTTACAAACCAATCCCAGTTCCTGTTCCTATTCCCTCCCCCCTCCTGCTCCCTCCACCTTTCTTCCACTCCTCAGAGAGGGTAAGGCTTCCCATGGAGAGTCAACAAACTCTAGCACATCACTTTGAGGCAGGACCAAGGCCCCATTAGACTGAACAAGGTATCCCTCCAAAGAGAATGGGCTCCAAAAAGCCAGTTCAAGAGATAAATGCTGGTCCCACTGCCAGTGGTTCCACAGACTTCCCCAGGCATGCAACTGTCACCCACATTCAGAGGGCCTAGTTTGGTCCTATGCTGGCTCCCTGGCTGTCAGTTCGGAGTCAGTGAGCTTCCACTAGCTCAGGTCGTCTGTTTCAGAGAGCATCCCCATCATTCGTGGTCTTGACCCCTTTGCTCATATTTTGCTCATCCCTCTCTTCGACTGGACTATGGGAGCTCAACATGTAGAAGAATACAAATAGATCCATGTCTATCCCCATGCACAAAATTCAAGTCCAAATGGATCAAAGTCCTCAACATAAACCCAGCCACACTGAACCTCATAGAAGAGAAAGTGGGAAGTAGCCTTGAATGCATGGACACAGGAGATCACTTCCTAAATATAACAACAGTACCACAGTCACTGAGAGCAACAATAAATAAATGGGACCTTCTAAAACTGAGAAGCTTCTGTAAGGCAAAGGACTTAGTCAATAAGACAAAACAGCAGCCTACTGAATGGGAAAAGATCTTCACTAACTCCACATCAGACAGAGGACTGATCTCCAAAATATATAAAGAACTCAAGAAACTAGACATCAAAACAACAAATAATCCGGTTATAAAATGAGGTATAGACCTAAACAGAGAATTCTCAACAGAAGAACTTCAAATGGCTGAAAGGCACTTAACGAACTGCTCAGCATCCTTAGTCATCAGGGAAATGTAAATCAAAACAGCTCAGAATGGCTAAGATCAAAAACACCGATGACGTATTTTATTCTTCATAACAAAAATGAAAGAAATAAAAAGAAAGGTCAAAGACAAGGAAAGAAATAAAAATGTATATTTTGAAATGTGTTGGATATGCTTCTGGCTGCAATGATATAAAGATACCAACAACATACATGTTTTCCCCAAATCTTTGTATATACTACACATATACGGCTTCTACATGTGGATATAAAAGAAAGGGAAAATCACTATGCTATTATTTAAAAATACATAAATCTCATGGCTATCATGTATTTTAACATGAAAATTTCTCCCTGTGTCACCTTTCTATCACTGTGACCTGCGATGACCAGTTCAGAGAGAAGGTTGATGTTGGCACATGGATTCAGAGGCTCTGGTCCATGATTGATGACCCTCCTTACTTTGGGGCTTCTGGAAAGGCAGAACATATGGTGGAGTCTAACAGTTACTGTTCTTGATGCAGATTATAAGAAGTAATCAAAGGAAGGGGCTATTTTCATGTGTGTTCTTGGCATAGAACTCATCATGGTGGGGGAGGCATGGTAGTTGGTAGGAGCATGAGGTAGCTGGTCACATGGCCTCTCCTGTTGGGGTGCAGAGAAAGATAAGTGCATCTGCTCATCCTTTCTTCCTCTTTCACCCCATTTTGATCAACAAATATACATTTCTTAGTCTCACAGGGATTTGCCCTCATAACTGTAGCAACAGTACTCAGGGGCTACTTACTCCCTGCCAAATGAGATTACTTGTGCTATAATATACATATAGTAATATGTGGCCAGTATAGATTAACCTGTCACCTCACTTGGATATAATAGAAGGCAGTATTTTTCTGATTCTAAAGAACTCACTTAGAATAATTGTTTTTTATTTGTGGGTTGTTCTTCAGGGGACATTTATCACTATCTAGGGACACTTCTGATTGTCACGACTTGGGAAATGCTACTAACATTCTAGTGATTTGGACTCTGGATTCATGTCTGTTATAAACATCACACAAGGCACAGATAGCTCCAGCCACCCTCACACCCAACATGAAAATATATGGACCAAAATTGCTGAGGGCAAGATATTGGGATTGACATCAGCAACATGAGTTTGAGATGAAAGGAGTCTGGATATCTTGAGAGGCCTCTAGCATGTGTATTCCACAAACTGGAGAACAGTGTTAGGAGCTGATTGGATGTAAAGGATGGGGCATGTTAGGAAGTCAAGTCTCCTGAGCTGTCATCACCTCTTGAGGTCTTTAGAGTTCATTTCTCTGCTTTACAGATCCTAATTCCACATGTGGCCACTGCATCAAGAGTTAGAAGGGATCTGGAGTCCTGAACCCAAGATAGACAAACTCACATGACATCAATGTACAAACCGGAGGCCATCACTCTCCTTTGAACTGAGCATACAATTATTATGGAATAAACTGGACACTTATCTTAGCTGGATAATCTCCTAATGAGACATTGACAGGTGTACAGACCCAGTAAACCCAAGATCAAGATATTTTTAATGTTTTTTTTAATATATACAGACTTTTTGTCATTTCCCTTAATAGAGCATTGTGATAGCTTATGTCGACTTCCAATTTGACACAATCTCCTTGGACTCAAATCTCTACTCTCACATATTACAGCTTTTCTAGATTGGATGGGGATGGGCCGTCTTAAACGTAGGTGGCACAATGTCATGAGCTGGAATTCAAGACTGCATGAAAAAGGATAAGCTACCTGTGTACCAGCATCCATCACCCTTGCTTTCTGACTGTGGTCTTCATGTGACCGCAGCCTGCCATCCTCACCATGCCTCCCCTACTGATATGGACCTCCCTCAAACTGGGAGTCGAGGGAAACCTTTCATCCCTTCCATTACATGGCTAAGGAACGTTGTCAAATCGCCAAGGGAAGTCACTAACACAGAAAACAGATTCTGAGAAGTGGCAGCATCTTGAGAAACTTGACAACAAGCTTCTGAGGTGTTTAAACTGGATTGCAGGAGCAGTTTGGAAAGGTTTGAAACCTCGAGCAGGAGACGTTCTAGAATGCTGCACGCAGAGCCTACTGGGTCACTGTGGCAGGAGTTTGGAAGCTCAGAATGTCGGGAGCAATGTGGACAGTGGCTACTCAGTTCCTGAGGTCTCAGGGGGTGATGAAGACACTGTTGGGACTGGGGATAGGGGATGTTCCTTTTGTATTCCAGCGAAACCTCTGGCTTCACTGTAACTGTGTCCTGAGAACTTGAATGAGGCTGAATTAAAAATAGTGAACTAATTTGTTAGGCAGAGGGAATTTCAAGACAGCGTAACATTCAGGCCTTGACACTCTTGCTGCTCTCTGCTCTCATCCAGGTCTACAGTGAGAGAGAACAGAACGTGGTGTATAAAGACAAAAACATGCAGTTTGAGGGGGAAAAATATGTGGATAGGTTTAAAGTTAAGGTCAAGACAGTTTTGAAAGCATATATAATTGTTAAAAAAGGATCAGTGTTATTCCTTATATACCATGTCTGGTTGGTATCCGTGGGAAGCCTGCCCTTTTTTGATGAGAAAAGGAGGACAAATGGAAGAGGGAGGAGAGAGAGAGGGGAAATGGAAGTGGGGACTGGGAGGAGAAGAAGGAGGGGAAACTGTGGTTGTGATGTAAAACATAAAAAATAAACACATAAACACACACACAAACAAAACAGATTGATGTTATTGAAGAGAAACCTGGCTCTCTGTACTGGACAACAGAAAAAAAGATCCACATTTATTTGAAAGGAGAGAGCCTAAACTGAGAATAGAGTTCCCTGCTGGTAAACACACAGAAGCAGCTGCATCCTTGGTCTGAGGGGACCAGGCTGTATCTCCAGTTGGCAGGATGACCTGCCAGTGGTGACAGCATGGCAGTTTTATAAGCATGAGAGATATAAGACTGAGGAGCTCATGAAGAATTTCTTCCATGGTTTTGGTGAGCCTCAGGAGTCAGACAATGTATAGTAGGGTCAGGACCCCTGAAAGGAGACCCCAAGAGACCGTTGTGTTAGGCTGTGAACATAAAGTTTAAGTTGCAATGGAGACTCCAGGATGGTGAAGATGCGATGGAACACCTGCTGAGGAAAGCTACAGGCAGATGTGCTGAGGAAAGCTACAGGCAGATGTGCTGAGTAAAGCTGCAGGCAGATGTGCTGAGGAAAGCTACAGGCAGATGTGCTGAGTAAAGCTGCAGGCAGATGTTCTGAGGAAAGCTACAGGCAGATGTGCTGAGTAAAGCT
>LOEQ01007121.1:44414-55755 GCA_001685075.1 Bramus lutescens | reverse complement strand
AAGCTACAGGCAGATGTGCTGAGTAAAGCTGCAGGCAGATGTGCTGGGAAAGCTGCAGGCAGATGTGCTGAGTAAAGCTGCAGGCAGATGTGCTGAGTAAAGCTGCAAGCAGATGTGCTGAGGAAAGCTGCAGGCAGATGTGCTGAGTAAAGCTGCAGGCAGATGTGCTGAGGAAAGCTGCAGGCAGATGTGCTGAGGGAAGCTACAGGCAGCAAAGCCCCAAGTCTTTTGGAGCCTAGATGACTTTATCACAAGTCCCAGATCCAGATCCACAAAAATGGCAATTCAGGATTTGGTGTTTGCCCTTCTAGGTTAGAACTTACGTTAGTCTGATATTCCTTTTCTGTATCCTCATTCCTCCACTTTGGAAAGAAATTGTTAATTCCATGTCATTGCATATTAGAGGTATATAATTTTATTTTTATTATACAGGGGTTCAGAATGAAGAGATTGCCTGATTCTCAAAAGAAGAGACACTGAAATTCTATTTTTAAGCAACATGCTAAAACTCTGGGAAGTTTAGAAATTGGATAAAGAAATTTTACATTGTGAGATGGCCCTGAGCCTAAGGGATCAAGGTGCAGAAGATTATGGTTTAAAAGTGATATGCTTGGCGACAAGGGGGGTGCATTGTGATGGTTGTATTTACCATTAACTTGACAGGATCTAGAATCACTTTGGAGAGACAAATCTCTGTGTTTTCTGTGAGGGTTTTCCTACTGGGGGCTGGAGTACCAGACTGTATAAAATGTGGAAAGCAAACTTTTCCAATGGCATTCATCATTCTCTGCTTCCTGAAGTCAGCCTCGATGTGACCAGTAGCCTCGTGCTCCTGAGACTGTGTCCTCACTGACATGATGCTCCTGCCTCTGGGTCCAGATGTCCCCTTACTACCTAGACCTACGCAGTGATACTCTATCACAATGATTATTTTCATCTCTATTTTCAAATGAGGTCACAGTCACTGGGACCTGGGGAGGATAGGGCATGAAAGTCGACACAATTCAACCTTAACAGGATGATGCGGTTTAGGAAGCTGGAAGGCAGTTGGTTGCATGAGAACACCTATGGAAGATGGTTGTATCTAAGCAAGATTCAGCCTGGATCAGGAACACTTGTTGAATCATGAGCCAAAATAGACCTCTCTTTCTTTCCTTCAGTTGCTTTGGGCAGGTATGTTGTCACAGAAACAAGGGGAAAAAACTAGTAGAGTATATGAATATTTATACAATCGTTAGATTGTGTTCTGTATAGTTTACAGATGGCCCAAAGTACACAGGAGGATTTATGCAGGTTAATGCAAGTATCATGCAATTATATCTAAAAGACTTGAAAATCCGGAGACTTGGACCATAGACCCTGTGGAACCAAGGAGCAGCTATATGCTGAGAATAAAGGGGGCTGTGAGGACCAATGGCATCTCCCATGAGTGATTTTTTTTTTGTGAGTCTGCTCTGAGGACAGGGATACCCTCAGTGTATCAGGGAAGACTCGGTAGGTAGAATCCTCATTCTTGATACCATTAAAACAGCTTTAGTTACAGTGTTTTTAAAAAACTGATTAGCAATTAATTGAAGCCCTTTAGTTGGTTTTATTTTAATTGGGTTTTTGTAAGCTTTTGTTAAGAGGAAAAGTGGTTCTACTGCTTGCAAAGTTATCGAATTCTCTGCATAACTTATCGACATGGCCCTTTCTCTGCCTCATCAACCAGTGTTTCTGATCCAGGCTGATTTTTACGATGGATACAGTCATCTCCCCTATGCATTCTGCATGCAACCAACTGCCTGTTAGCTTCCTAAACCATATTGTCCTGGTAGGGCTGAATTGTGTCGTCCCACAAGACATTCATGCCCTAACCTCCCAGAGCCCCAGTGACCATGACCTTATTTGGAAACAGAGGTGAAGATGATCATTTTAATGGAGCATCACTGTAGTTGTGTAGTAAGGGGACATCTGGACCCAGAGGCAGACAGGCACGTAGGGAGAGCCCTATGAGAAGATAAAGGCAGAATTCAGAGCCATGCTGTCCCAAGTGAAGAGTATCAGGGATGATGAGCAACTGGCAGGTAGGCATGGCACCAACTTTCTCTAGCAGCTCTTGGGACTTAACCCGCTATTCTGACTTCTCTATTCCATACCCTAGAACTGGAGAATACACGCAGTGTGATGTGGTGATGTGTAAGCTACCTCCCCATTTGTGCCTTTTCTTTGTTAATCCCCCAAGAAAACTAGTGCCACCCTGCACTGTATCCCTGAGATTAGTTCCAGACCTCAACTGCACACCAACGGCTTTAGTCTGTGGTTATTTTTTTTTTTTACCGGCAATGATCTCATTCATCAAGGATGAGTTTTGTGTTTAATTAGATTCATTCCAATTAGCAGCCTCATTTCCAAACTCTTGTGGGGTTATAGAGTGCACATCTCATAGATTCTTCCTTGTAGTAGCAACAAAGCCTTCTGTGTCATGGTTTGTTTATCTCTAAAATGATGAAGGGGCGAGTCAGTGAGAAAACTAAATGACAAGCTCTCAGGGGCTAATAGAGAAAAACAAATAGTATCATCGTGGGTCCAGGCACCTGTCTAGATGGGTCCCCTTAGCCATTTCTCTCCAGAAGATTTGATGATTACCAGCAAATATCAGGAGTACAGGGAGATCAGAGACTTCTTAATCATTTAATATCCTTGGTCTTAAACCAGGGAGAGAGTTGGGAAAATAAACCTTGACAGTAGGCAATGTTCGAATAAGTTAGTGCAAGAGTAATACGTTTTAAATTACCAGTTTCCATACAGAAGTGACTAAGACAATAAATGCTGGCACCCTGAGCTGCGGGCTCATTTGCATTGTTTTTATAGGACCTTTGGCAATTTAGAAACAATTTAGGTAGGAAAGACACTACTAAACTCTTCTGATAGCTTACTACGCAAGAAACGCATAGGCCCCTTTATGCTGGGACTCAAGAACTTCCTTTCATTCAGTCTTGACTCTCAGGGTATCCCAGTAAGTTCGCAGTCAAATCCAAGAAGCTCCCTCTAGGAATTCTTGCCAAGGACACATGGATTTTAATGCTGTGGTTGCCTGAGACTTTGATGGACACTCCATCCGCCAAATTGATCATGGGCTAAGGAAGCATCTTTGAAACTGTTCCCTTTCTGTTTGCCAAGGTCTTATCGCACACTTCCATTTTTATACCCAGTAAGCTTGCCAATTCACTTCTGACAGCTGCTACTATCTTCCATTATAGTGTCCCATTAATAGGGGAGCAATAGCTTTGTGATTGCACTATCTTCAGCCTTCCCAGTCTATTCTGAGCCCCCTAACAATATAGCCAGAATAAACTGGACTCCACACTACCTGCTTATAGACTCTTAAGTCCACTTAAAATGCTTAAATTGCTTCTACTGATTGAGTCAAATGTTTACTGAGTGACTTAACTCTTAGGCGCTGGAGGGAACAAACAAGCCTTGATGGATGCTTGGGTCCGTCAAGCTCAGCTGGAAGTAGGTAGGAAAGACATTACTAAACTCGTATACTTTTTCTGTGTGTGGATGGATCTGTGCAATATGTAGTTGTTCATATGGGTGTATGCACATGTGTGTTCAGGTGTGGGTGCACATACACACATGTGTGTGTGCATATGAAGGCCACAGCTTCCCCAATGGCTTTCTACCTTAATTTTGGAGGTCTCTCACTAAGCCAAGAGCTCATCCATTGAGCTAGGTTAACTGGCCAATATGCTACAGGGATCTTCTGATCTTCATCTCACTCCCTACTCAGCCCTTACTCCCCATTCACATCCTTACTGCAGCACTGGAGTTACAGATTGGAGCTGCTGCTGCTTTTACTGGTGTTCTGGGGTCTTATTACAGGTCCTCATGCGGTGAGAACTTCACTGGTCGAGTCGTATGACCAGCCTGAACTCCTATATCTTTGTATAAAAGGAAAAGGTACAGCAGGTATAAATACTTGGGAGAGGTTTATGACTCTGGGATCTCATGTTAGCTCACAGCAGGTGAACGGGTAGAGGTTACAAGAGACCACATGGCAGATGGAATGTTCTTTGAAAGCATCCTGTATGTGTGGGAGCCAGGCTTGTTGGTAGAAAAGAAAGACGGCATGGCTGGTGTCCATAGTAGGCAATATGTAAAACTAAGTATTTTGTCATGTGAAGGCATCTGATCTCTGTCTGAGAAGGGATGAGAAGACTGTGAGAGACAGATAGTTTTCTAGGAGAGTGTTCCTGGTGCATACAAAACACGAATATGATAGTGTTTGACTCTGGAAGAGATCTGCCTGCTTGGTAGAGCATTTCAAAAATACTGTTTGTCGCTTATAGTTCTCATAAAATCGGACATATAAATGGTACTAAGGATGAGAGGAGGTGGCTGATAGGGGTTTTCATGTTTTTGCCAGCTTTGTGCTCAGTGCTATTCTTCATGTTTTATCCTTTGTTTTTTGTTCTTGGTGGTTCTGATCATAGGCCGATAGCCTTGTAGTAGAATTTAGAATCACCTTCAGAAGTATCTTTCTAGTGTTTGGCAATCGCCAACCACTTTGAATCAAAGATTTAGGTAAGGAAATTTTGTTAAGAATCATCACAAATTTAGAATTCAGTTAAGATATAATATTTGCAATTTAAAATTAAGTAACATTAAGACAATTAATAAATATTCATGTATATGTAATGGCGATGGTTCCATCTCTCACATCATTAAGTCTTTTTAGCTTGAAGGTAGATAACTCAGACCCAGGTTAGAGTCCATGTCGACCTTTCTGGCTTTTTGTTTCTACCCAACTAGAGATTCCTAATTCACAGTTACATGTTATCTAGAACAGACACAAGTGTCTTGTGAGTCTCTCAATTCTCAGAACTAAACACGAGGAAATTCTAGAAATTCAAACACATTCTTTGTGATGTAGCAGGGAATGGGTTACTAATTAACTCTGTTGGATGCTCTCCTGGACACTCAAATTGTTTTGTTCATGTATTAAGACAGATTTGTTTGACATTTTCCCATATACTTGACTAATTTCTTTCTCCAATGAGTGAAATACCAGATACTACCCAGAGCTAAATTTTTATCTGTGCAATTATTGAATTTATTATATGGGCTTCTTAGAACTCTGAGGAGCATCTTGATCCTTGGGTGCTTGCTATGAGAACTCCTTCATCCAAAGCCATTTAAATACTGGCCCACTTTGGGTGTGGTCTCATGTACTATAAATGCACATATAAAATGTGTGTGGGTTTCCTGGCTGCTGGATTCAGTTCTGGTTCCCAGTGCACGCAGAGGACTGTGAATCACTATCCTTTCTGTGAGTTTATCCCCAAATAAATAAATCTTTGTTGTACTCCATTCTGGGTTATTGTGGAACTGTTTAGTACAACAACAGGTCCTGATGGTCCTGTGGCAAGTCTGGGTAATTTTGAATTTTGTATGTATTTTGTAGTCAATTTGTGCAACAAAGGGATCAGAGACTAGAGAAGCAATCTTTGCTACCATTTTCTTGATGTCAGAATGCTTTCCCCTTTCTTCTCACAGCTGGGAAGCTCACAGAAACATCTCACAGCTCAGGAGTCAACATGCTCTTGTTCTTACTGTCTATTTCTTTCCCTACACATTCCAATGTGCACCCAGAGGAAAACCAAGTGCTCCAATTGTTCTGTTTTCTTTGACATTGGTTCAAGGTCAAAAGATAAATTATTGATCATCTTCCACTTCATGTTTGGAAAGCAGACTATGAATTGAGATTTGGTGACAGCTTCTATTCAGAAGGCTTGCCCATTCTTGTTGGCTACTGAGGCTCTACTTTTCAATAAAAAAATCCATTAATTGTTATAATTCTAATAAGATTGAATTTTAATAGACAGTTGAATTGCCTTCTTTTCTGTAGCACACACTTGCCAAGTGCTGATTTGAACTTGGCACTTGAGTGGTATCATTCATCTCCTTGGCAAAGAGGTTTTTTTAGACTTACTTATGATCATGTCTCTTTCCTCCTTGCTAAAGACCATTTTCATTGCTCAAGTTTTCAGGAAAAAAAAAGTGCCCATAGCAATTTGATTGTGTTCAGTATTCTTTTTTGGACATCTTTTCACAAGCCTTGCTCTTATCTCATGACTCCTGGCAATCACAGCGCTTGCCCCACTTGCGCTTATCACAAAAATGCAACTTCGAGTGATGGCTGGTTGGCTCTGGCCTCTGCTTTTGGGGAAGGAACTCATTACTTTGGTGCGGAGGAATGTTCTTGTACAGTCATTTCAGGACATTTTCATTGGCTTTGAGTTAGGAGATTGTTTTAGGAGATGATGCAAAATTTTCCGGTAGTTTTCTGCCAATATTTGGCAAAGCATAACAGACAATATGCCAGAAACAAATATCTAACAAATATGGTCTTCATAGATTCATTATTCTGCTTCCTGCTCACATGTCTCATTATTAGCTGTTGCAGAATCTCCAGTTGTCTCAAAATAACCACTTCATTGGAATTATCACCCTTTTCTGCTTGTACTTTGCTATTTTGAGTTATACTTATATTTTCATCACTGTTTTTTGTGGATCAGTGCACCATGTTGGAGTCACTAATGCCTGTGATGTATTCAGATGAGGATGAGGGAAGAGTTTAGATTAAACAACCTAAAATATTGTATCCTTGGGGCTGGAGAGACAACTCAACAATTATGAATATGTACAACTTTTGCAGAAGACCAAATTTGGGTTCCCAGCACATATGTTGGGTGGCTTTTAACTACCTGTAAATCCAGCTCCAGGGATCCAGTTGTCTCTTTTTGCCTCCATGGGCACTTAGACTCATAGCACATACTCATACACAGATGCGCAAATACACAAAGCCAACATGAAGAATTTTTAAAAAATTACCCTTGTTTCGTGGTGGCATGGGAATATATTAGCTAAGATGCCTTAAACCTAGTAATGGAATGTTAATCAAGATAATTTATTTACATATTACTTTTAGTATTTACATAGAGATATACAACTTAAGAATACTATCACTATTAAAATGTAATCAATTTTATTAATATTCCAGTTATCTCGACATTTAAATGTAACATAGTTGTGGATGTAATGGCTATTTTTGTCATTCTGACTACATCTGGAACAAACTAAAAGCCAGGTGGCTGGGTATACCTGTGAGGGACTTATCTTAATTAATCATTTGAAGTGGAAAGACTCATCTTAAATATAGATAGTTTGAGGAGGGAAGATCTACCTTAAGTCTGGGTCATGCTTTCTGCTGGTAGCCTGTATAAAGGACATAGAAGAAGGAAGTGTTTCCTCTTTGCCTATTTGCCCTCGCTTTTGCTGGGAAGTTTACTCATCACTAGCTTTTGATGCTACTTCTGCAGGAAGTTCATTCATCCACTATCATTAGATGCTACTTCAGTATACTGAAGGCTGAGACATCCAACCTTGTGAACTGAACAGCTATTGGATTCTTGGAATTTCCCTTGGTGGACAGTCATTATTGGACTAGCAGGACTGCAGCCTATAAACAACTCAAATAAATTCAAAGAGCATGAGTTCAAAGCCAGCCTTGCATAGAAAATGAAAAACGAT
Source organism: Bramus lutescens (assembly GCA_001685075.1). Classification (NCBI taxonomy): domain Eukaryota; kingdom Metazoa; phylum Chordata; class Mammalia; order Rodentia; family Cricetidae; genus Bramus; species Bramus lutescens. The sequence continues at coordinate 48,177 of LOEQ01007121.1, read as the reverse complement.
AAAACAAAAAGAATCACATTGAAAACAGACACAATAACCTATAAAACAGCAACAAAAAAATCCTTATTTTTTAAGGAATCATTTCAGGTTCACTATAGAGAACTTGATTCACAGCTATAGAGAATGCTCCTGTTCCCTCCCCACAGTTTCTGCACATGTTTTTCATTCTCTACCATCTTGGTACACTTGTTACAGTGCTGTACTGTGGTGGAGGAGGCCACGTGTTTGTTCCTGGCTGCTCAGCCCTGAAATAATCACACAGAAACTATATTTAAACCACTGCTTGGCCCATTAGCTCTAGCTTCTTATCTGCTAACTCTTACATCTTAATTTAGCCCGTTTCTATTAATCTGTGTATTGCTATGAGGCTGTGGCTTCCCAAGAAAAGCTCCAGCGTCCATTTCCAGCGGAGCTACATAGCTTTTCCCTGACTCTGCCTCCTTCTCCTAGCATGCCTTCTAGCTTTCTCTGCCTACCTCTGTTCCCTGCACAGGCCCAAGTTGGTTTCTTTATTAACCAATGGTATTCACAGCATACAGAGGGAATCCCACATCAGTACCGTAGTTCACAATTTAGGCTATCTTCACCTCTGTGACCTTCGAAAGTTTTACAATGGTAAATCTATTGATTTAAGCATCAAACAATTTTTGGACCCTGAACATTCGCTTCTACCACTTCCCCAGGCATTGTCATTAGCTCACAGGTAAATAGTCTTCTGGTTTCAATCACAATCCATTGATTTCACTGTTTTGACTATTATATAAATGAAATGATTTACATTAGATTACAGGCACGTATACAGTCCAATGGGATTGACTTTTGCCCATCTTCCATCTATGGGAATCATCCACACTGACACAATAGTTCTTCTGTGTGGTTTGTTTAATGGATGCACATCAACTCATTGGATAATGTATCACAAATAATCCATTATCCCATTGATGAACACATGGATTATTTATTTATTTGCTTTATCAAGGTTAGCTTTTATGAACATTCTTTTGATAGATGTATGTACTCTTTTTTCTAGGTTACATCTCAAGGGACTGAACAAATGAGATATATTTTGAGCTTTGGTAGGTACCAGAAAAGATTTTCACAAAGCCAGTTCCAACTGACAATGGCCATGTTTGAAAGTGCTAACTGTTTTGCAAACTCCCCAGTGACATTTTCTTTTTCAGTTTAGCAATTGTGGTGGTGAGGTCTAGTATAACATGGTAATTTTTATTTGCACTTCCCAAATGAGGACTTAAGTTTAAACATTTTATGTGTTTATTTACTGTTTGTATATTCTTTTTTGTCAAGTGTCTATCCAAATATTTTCTATTTTTAAAATTATTTTGTTTGTAATTTTTACAAGTATTGCATTTATCATGCATTTTGCATTTTTGGATTTGTTTTGTCCACAGTTTGTATACATCTTCTTATTAAGAACTTTTTCTTTGCCAGTCGTCTCAGAAATGAATTGGAAAGAGGTCTCTCTCTCTCTCTCTCTCTCTCTCTCTCTCTCTCTTTCTCCTGTCTGAAAGAGTTTTTATAGTGTTGGAATCATTTTTTCACTGTAGGCTTGGTAAAACTCTCCTGTGAAGCCGACTGAACTTGGAGTTTTCTTTGTGGGGGGTTTTTAAACATTTGATTTAATTTCTTCAACAGATGCAGCACAATTTATTTTCCATTATTCCTTGTATTAATTTTAACAATTTGTGTTTTTTTAATTGTTCATTTCACTTAATTAGTCCAACTTATTGGCATAAAATTATTCATAACTTTTTCTACTTTTCTGACTAAAAGATTTGTAGGGAATTGCTGAATTTTGTTATTGCTAGTTCTATCTTCTTTTTCCTTGTTAAGTCTTACTGGATCTATGTTAATTGAGGTCTTTCTCCTGCTTTCTTTACATTGTTTTTGCTCTTATTACTTAATCTTTCCCTTCTATTTTCTTTGGGCTTGATTTACTGCTTTTTCCTTTCTACTTAGACTGATAAAAGCCTTTATCTTTGGTTTTAAACCCCATTGCATTTTAGATACAAGATTAAAACCCCATGTTTTCCTTTGTGCACTATCTTGCTTGCCACTAGTTTCATACACCGACCTTCCATTTGCAGATATTTTACAACACTTTCCAATTTTCTCTGCAAATTATCCTCATGTATGGGTTCCCTTTAGGGATTTTGTTTTATTTTTTTATACCTGGGATTTTAGAGCTATTTTTCTGATACTGACATTTAATTAATTTCCATTCTGTTCATGAAACATTCCCTGTGAAATTTTCATCCTTTCAAACCTGTTGAGATTTTCTTTATGGCTTAAATAAAAAATAATATTTTCCTTTTAATTATATATGGATGAGGTAGATGGTGCCCACTGGGGCCTGAAGCCAGAGGCATCTGGTCCCCTGTGCCAGAGTCACAGGTGGTTATGAGCTGACTGCTGTGGGTGCTGGGAACTGCACGTTAGTCCTCTGCTAGAAAAGCATGCATTCCTAACCACTGGTCATCATCTCTCAGCTGTATTCTGCAACTTTTTATCATCAATTTTGTGGTATGTAATTGTTGAACATAGTGTTTTATGAATGTCTGCTATGTCAACTTGGTTATCTTCCCTTCTAAGATCTTCGGGGTCCATACTGCTATTTTGTCTATGTCTTCTATGAGCCCTTGAGCAAGTAATATTTATATTTCCAACAGTGAGTTTGAATTTGCCTCACTCTCTTTCCATTTGTTGTCAAGATTCACTTTATGTATTTTGCATCAGTGTTGTTATGTGCCTATGGCTTTAAGATTATAGTTTTGTTGACACCTCATTCTCTAGGACCTCCACAATGGGACAAATCCCTAGGCCTCTCCCGCAACTCCCTGGGCTTTTCTAACCAGCCAGCACGGAGTTTCCTGTGGGTAAGCTCCCCCAAAACACAAACCCAGCCAGGAGTCCCTAGAAACTACTAGCCCCACCCTGTCCCCAAACCCACTTATCCTCCTGTAACTTCGGTGGACCTCGGAAACATAGCTTGCTCCAATACTGAGGGGACTTTAGAGGTAAGTGAACAGCCTGTGGTGGGATACCTCACTCTCTAGGACCTTCACAGTGGGACAAAACCATAAGCTCCTCCCCCCGACTCCCTCTGCTTTTCTAGCCAGCCAGCAGGGAGTTTCCTGTGGGTAGGCTCTCCCAAACCCAACTCCATCCACTGGACCCCCCAAGCTACTAGCAACATCCCACCTACGAGTTCAGAGCTTGCTACAACATTGAGGGGAATGAGAGAGCACCAAAAGAGCAAACCAGGAGAGAAGGCCAAGAGAGCAGGCTTATAGAGACCTCAGAGGCTCTCTGAGACAGACATTGACAGTACAGAGCAGACCAAGAAAAACTCCCAAACACTCAGACAGCCACTGTAAGGATTGGACCAAGACACAAAAACACTGCCAGCTTCATTTAAAGGAAAAGATGGGTAAGTAGCAATGCAAGAATTCCTCTAACAACCTAAACAGCAACATGGTAACAACAGAACCCAGGGGTCACACAACAGGAAGACTTGATCACCCAGAAGAAGCAGAAGAAAATGACTTTAAATGTAACTTTATGAAAATTATGGAGACCTTTAAAGATGAAATGAAAAACTCCTTTAAAGAAATGGAGAAAAAGACAAACAAAAAATTGGAAGAAATTAATAAATCCCTCAAAGAAACCCAAGAAAACCAAGGAAAAACAACAAACAGGTGAAGCAAACAGTTCAAGACTTGAAGACTGAAATAGAGGTAATAAA
>LOEQ01007121.1:21355-34443 GCA_001685075.1 Bramus lutescens | reverse complement strand
TATCTATCTATCTATCTATCTATCTATCTATCTATCTATCTATCTGCCATCTATATCTACCATTTCTTCATCCACCCACCTTTCTTGAAAATATAATTTTTCTACTTCTCTCCTCTCTCACTAGAACTAATTTTCTTAAGGCAGGGCTTTTGTTTTGGCTACTGATGGCTTCCAAGAGGTTAATATCTAATAGGCGCTCAATATCTTACACTGTGACAGTGTTTACATTTTTAAGATTATTCACCCAGTTTCTTATGGATATCCTATTTTTGCTGTTACCATGTTTTTATGATATTGCTACATTTTGCTCATGGATTGTGAAGTAAATTGGTTATAATTTTTCACTCTACAGAATTATCTGGATTTAACTATTTCAGAAAAAGATTCTGAAATATACTTGTAGGTTATTTAAGTAGGTTATTGAAGTGGGCAGTGCCATTTGAAACATCCTTTGAATAGAAAAATTCAACTGTGATGTCATTGCTAAAGAACCTCCTGCTCTGGCACTCAGAGGGCCCTTTCAATTCAATCTCTCTCTCTCTCTCCTCTCTCTCTCTCTCTCTNGAAGGAAAAAAAAAATCAGTGCTTATGTCCTGAAGGAGAGAGTCTGGTGGTGATTTTAGTGCCAGTAGTCAAACTCAAGAGGAAAATGCTGGAGAGTTGAGTGTATAGATCTTCAGCTTCAGGAAATTTTGTCAAATTAGTTTTCAAATTGGTGTTTTTCAATTGGTCATTTTTTTGTAATGAGACATGAGTGGTTTTGATATGTTCGTAAATCAGAAAATTCCACCCCAGTACTGTGTGAGTCCGTAGGAAACATAGTTTGGGGACTGTGTTTATGTGCTCCCAACACTGTTGCATCTAAAGCTGAAGCTTAATATATTGGCCTGTGATAGCTGTGCACACAGAGATAGGCACTGAATTGCAATAGGTCAAGCATTGTGTTTCAGAAATGAGAGATTAGTTCACAGAGGTACATTTTTCTCCCACAGGGCTGCACTGAAAAGCATATTAGACCACCTGAATGTTCTTCATAGTTTAGCTCTTTATACTTTGTCTTTGTTTCGAGTTCATAGCTCATATTCTGTTTGTTATAGATCATTTACACTCAGTTAATCTGCCACCAATTTTGATGGATTAGGCAAAATGTTCTGGAGAAAGGAACATGAACACCTATAAATCTAAACTCTTGAGGTATTGAGATGTCAGACACCAAGTGTATTTGTCCTTACCAGGGTTAGGACAGAGTTTGTTCTATTTTTGCATCACTAACCTTACCTTTCTCTTCTCAATACTGAATGGACTCTGGTCAAAGGAAAAAGGTCAGTAACTTGAAGGTAACTTTGAGCTGTTGAGGACTTACAGAATTCCAGGCACTGGACTTAGTGCTTCATGCATCTTATTTTATTTTTGTTCATTTTTCTAAGGATATAAGTGGGTTCACTAGAGATGAGGAAGGGGAGGCTTAGAGGGCATATGCCTTCCAAAGTATCAAGGGGGGCTTGGCAAGAAAGTGGCATGGTCAAGAGAAATGGTTCTGGACTTGGCCCTTCTGGATTCTAACCTTTGCTTGGACATTTGCTGTGGGATTATGGGTAAGAAATAAAATCTCTGCCTCACTTTTGCCTTCATAGTTACTGTAGAAATTTACTAAGTCTGCAAACCACCCTGACTAGTGCCTGAACATTGAATGTGACCAGTTAGAGCACAGAAACTCCAGCACAGGGAAAGGGCTGCAAATCCAAATTTATTTGGTTTCATTTATCATATTCTTCACCATTCTGTTTGTCTCCACCCGAATTTTTGTGTGTATGTGCATATGTGTGTGTGTGCATGAGCACATGTGTGTGTGCAGCTATGTGTGCACATGTGTTTGTGTCCCCATTGAGGCCAGACATTGGGTATCTTTCCCACTTGATATCCTTTTTATTTTTTTGAGGAGACATTTTCCACGTAATTCTCATCATTTCTGCCAAATTAACCAGGACCAGAAAGCCCCAGGTACCTTCATGTCTCTAGTTCCTCAATACTAGGAATACAGAACTTATTCCCACACTTGGCTTTTTGCATGGATGTTTGGAATCCAAAAGTACTTATTCTCGAGTGGCAAGCATTTTACCAGCTGAGCCAACATTTTTGCTCTCAGCTCTAACAATTTTTTTAAAGGAACAATAGAAACTTGGTGCCATCTCTTGTTTCATTTTTGTCTCATTATTCCAGAGAAATAAAAATTATGTTCACACAAAACCTGTCCATACATGTTAAAATTAGAATTCTCAGGGAAAACTGTTGTAATTTTGATTTCTTCTCTCATCCTCGCCAGACAACACCTGGTGCAAACAACTTGAGGGAGAAAGGATTTAGTCTGGTTCAGTTTCAGAGGACTTACACCATCACCACTTGGCCCCACATGCTTAAGCGAAATGTAATAACCATGGCAGTGGGAATGTGTCTTGGAAGACAGCTGCGTTCCTCATTGTAACAGATAGAAAAGAGAGAGCTAGGGACTAGTGGCCACTAACTACCTTCAATGTCACATTCACAGTGACCTACTTCCAGCTAGGCTCCATCTTCTAGACCATCCACCATCTTCCCAAATAACACTGTTAGTCAGGGACCAGGTGCCCAGCATGCAAGCCTAGTAAGGGTGCATTTCATATTGATATTCACAGCAAAGCAGTGGTGCTTGTCTGTAAGCCAGAGGTCACAGAGGCCGAGGAGAGTGGAGCTCAGACACAGTAGGAATGGAGGGAAGATACTCTTCCTCTTAAAACTTCCTTCTCCTCTGGTTGTTAGGGCACAAGCAATTCATGTCTTTAAAGGACTTTTCCTTAATTTTCTGTGCAATTATGTTATAAGTAGAGCAGTCACTCAGATCATATGTTAATTTTATTTTAGCAATAAGCATACAGTACTAGCATTGACTTGAGAGTTCAAGTTGCCTTCCCTTATTCTATGCACTTGCCACCTTTTCCAGAATTTAGTTGTCTTGTCTATGATTTTCTCTTCATACTAATAAACACAATATACAACACAAGTATCATACCACAGGTACAATTCTGTTTTTTCTTGACCAAACATTCTATTTTTAACATTTATGTGGTTATATTTGAATCTAGTTCATCTTAACAACTGTAGAGTATTTCATGATGCATACATTCTGCCACTTTTCTTCGCTTCTAATGATAAACATATACTTGCTCTAAGTTTATCTATTGCAAGTGTAGAAGGACTTTTGGCTCCCAGCAAACCTCACCTTCTCACCACCACTAGTTACACCTATCCAAAGCTGCTGATCTGTGGCTGAGAACTTGGCTGATCTGTGGCTGAGAACTTGGATAGCTGTCCTGTAACATCAAGACATCAGTGATTTGATTTCTATTCTTAGAAGTAATACACAAACACCAGAACAGGTTTAAATCTGCATAATCAAAAATGACAGATGTGTAGCTGAGAAAACAAGCAAACATCAGAATTGGTTTTAAATCACTCCGCTAAGTCAATGGAAACTCTTATCAGTAGATGATCCCCTGATTGACAGCTTCATCCTTCAAATGGCAGTCTGTCCAATCTGGCTCATTCCAATTTACACATTTCTAAGGCTGATGTCAACCTAATATTTCTCTAGAAGAAGAAGCCATGTTTCCTAGAAGAACCACATCTTGACCCTGCAATATGCTGTCACTAGACAGGAGCCTTTTCCCAAAGACATTTGGTATGAGATGAGGGGCTGGCTTTGCTTACTAAGATACCTGGCCACACCCAGTCTGTTGCTTTAGAAACAACATGCCCATCTTGGTTTCAGACAGAGAGTGGTAGTTTTCTCTTTTAACATTAACTTCCTTTAGTCAGATATGTATAAATATGTAAGATATGTAGTCATTTTGTCCTGTCCAGACCAGAAGGGCTAATCATAACTGAGTCTCTGTGATGCTTCCCCTTTTCTTCCTTTGAGATGAACTCAGTGAGAATCTTGGTTTGTGGGTATCTCTTATCAGGCAAGTAAATCAATTATTGGCTAGTCTAGTGGTCATTATCTTTTCATGTAAATGATCTTGCAGTGAATGTTCCTTCCCATGTCTTCTCCAGTTGGAGAAAGATCACAGCAAGGAGAGCATCCCTTCCAGAAACTGTACCTGCCCTTGATTTCTAGCTGTCCCATTAGTGGGGCTGTCATCATCAGAACTGGGTGAGGTGTGGGGTTTTGTTAGTCTAAAGGTCAGGAAACTGTAACTTCACATTTTAACTCAGATTTCCCAGTTCCCGTTTGATTCCCTTGGCTATTCCACACAGCCTTGGTTTGGGTGCTTCTCCAGCAAGTCCATATACAAAGGCTTAGTCCCTAGGTGTCAGCGTTGGTTATTAGGTGCTGTGGAGCTAACAGAGATGTGGTTTGACAGAAAGCCCTGGGTTACTGTAGACATGTTCCTATGAAAATTGTGGGACCCTGGTTTCTCTCTCTCCCTTCTGATTTTCCTTTGTCTCTTTCCTTGATTGAGAGGAGAGCACTTGCCATGGTTTGAACTCTCACCACAATGTAGTAACTAAACCCAAAGCCCAGGGTAATAAAGTCACTAGATTTCCATTTTGTATTTCCAAAACTCATGAGCCAAACTAAACTACACTTTCCTTCACAAGTAGCTTATGCCAGGTATTTTATTATAGTGACAGAAAACTGGCTAATACAATAATTAATGTATTGTTTTCCTATATGAGCTATCTGTTCTAAACTAGCTTTCTAGCTAATTTTCTTGTAAGTTCTTTATAAATTATGTATATTAGTGTTTTACTATAAACTATCTACAGGTGTTATTGCTTCTTGTCGCCCTTATTTTTCTTACAGTCTTAGTTGAAAACCAGATTTGAGTTTCATGTCTATGATACCAATAGTTGGAAGATGGAGGTAAGAGGGTCAGAAGTTCAAGGCCAGCTTTGGCTATCAAGTGAGCTAGAAATCAACATGGGACTCTTCACTGGGAATGTATATGTGAAAGGCAGCTTCTTGGCTTTACTACTCAACAATTTCCAAATCTTTAGGATGTCCCCTGATGCCATCTTTGTAGGGCAGATATCATTGATACGATATTTTTAGAATCAGTAATAAACCTGAGAATTTTCAATCTCTCTATAGTTCTAATGACTTACCTCTTAAGAAAGAGGGATATTTTCACTACTGTCCTTTTACCTAGGCAAGATTTTAATTGACAAATGCTTTGATACTGAACTGAATAGAAAAAAAAAGAAACAAGCTGCTGGGTGTTCTTTTGTTTGGGTTTCTGTCTTCATTAGACTTCACATCTCCCCTTACTCGCTCTATTCTGATGTATTGCTCACTGTGTTGGCAAATCAGTACTTAATTGAACTTAGACAACCCCTTATTGCTAATTATTTTTTGCCTAAGGAAGAGACCCATTATTTTCTTATCCTTCCTAGGGTTGCTGTCAGAGAACATCCTATTTAACCAATATTAAGCCATTAGCCAGAACTTATTTGCTAAAATGATGAAGCTAATGATGTTGGGGTTGATGACTTACTGCCCATAGGACAGCACTCGCTGGATAATTAGGAGATGGCAACCCATTCCTTGGGCTATCTCTACCCCTAATTAGCACCTCATTATTTTCTAAATTGTACCACAGAAAAGTGATGCTTAATGAAAACTTTTTTGTTTTGTTTTGTTTTATTCTTTTTGTTTGTTTTTAAAGGTTTTTTTTCCTTTTTTTGCTTTTGGTTTTGTTTTTTTTTCTTTTTTTTTTCTTGAGACAGTGTTTTCTTTGTGTAGCTTTGGAGTCTGTACTGGAACTTATTCTATAGACCAGGCTGGCCTCAAACTCACAGAGATCCACTTGCTTCTGCCTAATGAGTGCTGGGATTAAAAGTGTGCCAAAAGCACCCATTAATGAAAACTTATAATGCAGTGTAAAGCCTTATACTAGGTAATTCAAGAGCCACGATATTCTTATTTGTCCTTTTATATTGACTAACTAACTCTGAATTGTACTGTTTTTCCTTCCGAGGGAAGTGGGAACCAAATGAGGATCTAGGTGGGTTTGTCAGACCTCAGCTGATGTGATGGTCAAGTCAGGCTAGTCATAGTCATGGTCCTATCACCATCATCCACACTGGAGAGTAGGTGTAGGAACCAGTGGTCATTATTACAAGGGTTAAAGTGCATTCACCTTTCCCCCAAATGTTCCAAAAACACAGAGAATTGACATTTGGATTTCAGTTAAGGGATGAGTAGATATTTCCCAATAATTAAAGGAACTTATTGCCAGGTGGGTATGCAATGTCAACAATTTGGGAGCAACGTGACATGAATCATCTCCTGGGACTAACGCAGAATTCTTGAAGGTGATATGGTGATGGTGGAGGGGCTGAAGGGAGAGACTGGGGTTCCAGACGATGGTGAAGAACTTTGTACATGAAAGAGCTAAGACTTGATGTCAATAACAATAGGAGAGCACGGGAAGTTCTGAAGGAGGACTTGGAGTGATGCGAGTTATTATTTAGTTGCAGGTTTTTGTTTGTTTTGTTTTCTGTATCACAGAGAGCAAGCTGGCATGAGGAGAATCTAATGGTAGAATAGAGTGTGGCAGATGATCCTGCTCTCCCAGAGGGAGACCGTGAGGGACAGAAGCCAGGCAATGACACACTCACAGAGGGAGCAGGAGGCCAGAAAACAACTGCGTTGTCAATGCTGAAGATTCGACGTCTGCCGGCACGCAGGGCTCAGGGACAGAGGCACAGATTTCAGATCATGGCTTTGAGTGATGGTGACACAAACCAAGACCTCAAAGAACTCAGCAGCAAGTCCGGTGTAACCATGACTACCTGATTGACATCAGGGAACAGCTTCACTTCTCCGGGTATGTTTTTCATTAATTAATTTAAATCTTCAGAAATTAAAATGTAATTTCAGCATTTTTCCTTTCCCAGTCCTCCCTTCAACCAGGTCCATAGACCCCCAAGCTTGAGCTCTCTCAAATCCATGGTTTCTTTTTCTTTGATTGTTGTTAGACACGTGGAAGAGTGAACTCTACAGGATGGGAACTGGTAAAGGGCTTATTCTGCTGGTCTGAGGGGCTGAGCTCTTGTAAACACTTATGTCTTGTGATGTGCACCCAGAATCCAGCACTGGGGAGACAGAGACAGGCAGATTCCAGGGTGAGGGGGCCACGGGGAGATCATAGGCTGAGTCTAGCCAATCAGCTGACTCTAGATTCAGTGAGGAACCTTGTTTTGAGGAAGACAACTGATATCAACTTCTGACCTCCACACGCATGCACATACATACCCCATGTTTACACACACATAAGTGCACACATATATGTACACTAATACATATACATATCCATGTTTACACATGTAAGTGCACATACATACACACTAATAAATAAAACAAAGTAGCTAATTTTAAAATTCCAAGGATTTTTTCCCCACTAAAAGATTCAGTTATTCTAAGATTCTCCCCCCAGCTAGCTTTTTAATACTCCTGAACACAGTGGTACATGAAAACGCTGGGATTTTTCTTTAAAGTGTGCATGTGTACACACACACACACACACACACACACACACACACCACAGGCCTTTAAGAATCTAACATTATGGGAAATGCTGATAACACCTCATTTATGGTATCTGAACTTGATAAAACAGAGCTTCATAAACAGACTCAAGGGGAGTCTCTGAGTGGAACCCAGAAGTCAGGAAATACGCACAGGGAAGAGGATTAATAGCCGAAAACTGTTTCTCTCACTCGCTGCATTTGTTAAAAGCTCATGGCTGTAGAAAACATTGAACTCCAATGATTGAACAAAGTACATAGTGAAGCCAATAGATTTCAAAAACGTTTTTAGCTACGTGGTCACTCACGCTTTCCCAATCACCAAGAGCATCTAGAAAATTCTATTCTTTTGAGTGGGTAGTTTATAAAATCTTTAAACTGTGGCAAAGTTTCCAAGTCTGCTACAGTGAAAATGACCACAAACCACAGATTTAATGGGAATTACCAGCAATGAAAGTCACAGCCCTCCCCTCCCCCAACCTTGCTGCTGGGTCTCTTGCTAAACACTTTATATCCATGTGCAAACACCCCTTTTGGTCGTCCCCTTCATTTTCGTGAAGCAGCCTGAGACTATTTCATGCTACATTGTAAACGTTTTCTCCTGTGGATACTGAATAACAAAATCTGTGTCTTAGCTTCCTGGAAAGCATATTCATTTACTGATAAAGCAATTAATTTTGCAAGTTTCATATTATTTAAGCTTTTCTCAGGTAAGGAAAGATTATTCCCACAAGAGGAAGAATGCAGAGTGAGTGGAATTTGGCCTTTTGCCTTTTAATTATTTTTTGAAGTAGAGTATTAATGGCTTATGTCACTCCAACTCTTAAAGACAAAATACAATGGAAAAAAATGGAATGTTTCACCCATCGACCTTAGCTTTTAGCCTTTAATATCTTCATAACTGGTCATGGGTTTATATGCCAGGGATGGGAGACAAATAGGAAATGAATTCAGAGACAGCAACTTACCTTCAAGTGTCAAACACACACAACACACACTCTCCAGCTTCTAGGGCAACCACACAGCCCCAACGAGTTGAATGAGGGAGCATGTTTCCTGTAGCTTCACACAGGAGCGGCTAGAAATTACCAAGGCTGTGCAGTAACTGTAACTGTCAGTTTTATTTGGTCTAGAATCTGATTACGAAGAGGTCAAATTCAGTGGGAGACACACTTGGGGATGAGATATCCATAAATATTAAAATGTTGCCTAGACTAGTCTGAAACTCTGGGGCTTGTGTTGGCCTTAGCCTTCCAAGTAGCTGGGACGTTTTAAGCATGAATGTGGACCATCATGCCTCACTAGGGAAAACTGTTTAATTCATTCGTGTACTTATTCATTCTGTAGTGTTTGCTGAACCTAGTATTTTATAGGCATTGCTGGAGCTAGATGGATAGATAATAACACATCCCAGGAGTAACAATACAAGAAGATAGAGTATATCAGAATGTGATGAGAATCACGAAGTAATATGAATCAGGAAAGTTAGCTGACGTGTGCCTAAGGGGCTATGAAGGTCCTGGATTATTTTGTTTATTACGTGTCTAGCAAATGTTCCGCTACTGAACTGTACTCCCAGCCCAAGATGTTGTTTTTATTTTACATATATGTGTGTGTGCATGAGTGTATGCATGTGCGTTCAAATGCCTGGAGAGGACAGAAGACGGCATCAGATCCCCTGGAACTGGTGTTACAAGTGTTTGTGAGCTGCTTGATATGACTTCTGGAAACCACACCCCATCCCTCTACAAGAGCAGGAAGTGCTCTTTGCTGGGCCATCTCTCCAGCCCCTCACTGGTTTTAAGTGTTGCAAAGACTTCTCCCAGTTTGTGAACTCTCTTTGGCAGCATTCACTCACCAGAAACTCTCATTGTTGATGTCACCTAATTAATTAATATTCCTTTGTGGCACTTAACTCTATTTAAAGAAGTCTTTCCCTTCACCTAGTTCATAATAAAAACCTTGGCTTTTATTCTTTCAAGCTTCCTGGCTTCACCTTTGAATGTTAGGCCTTTAGTTCTCCCATCAATGCCTTCCATAGTTTAGAGCATCACTTAATGATCCAAACTCAATTCTTTTTAAAAATAGGATACAGGTTTTCCCATGGGCTCTTCCCTGCCCACCTTTTGCCCATTGGTTGTGGTGATAAAGAGTTACTCCCAATATTTGCAGTGCGCTTACTTCCCGCTAGCTTTCCTCCTGCTCTTTGTGTGTGTGCTGGCTAATTTTTAATGTCAACTTGACACAAATTACAGAATAGGAAAAAGTTTTTACCAGCTACAGATTTGGTAGAGGACCAATATCCAAAAATACATAAAGAACGAAAAAATACTAGAAATCAAGAAAACAAATAACCCAACTTAACATGGGGTAAAAATCTAAACAGAATTCTCAAAAAAGAAAACTCAAATGTCTAGGAAATACTCAAAGAACTGTTCAGTATCCTTAGCCAACAGGGAAATGCAAATCAAAACTACGTGAGATTTTATCTTATTCACCTTTCCTGTCAATAATACAAGTGACAGCTCCTGCTGGCAAGGGTGTGGAGTAAGTAAAACATTCAGCCATTGCTAGTGGGACTGCAAACTTGTATAACCACAATGGGTCAATTTATTTTTATTTTTATTATATGTGTATATATATATATTGTCTCTCTTTTCATCCTGTATGTCATTTAGGTATAAATTATGGCTTCTACTTTAATGTTTTTATATGATTCCTGCATGTGGGAAAAGGTGGACTTTTGTATCTATACCCATTTCTTGTGTCTTTTCTTGGGCTCTTTCTGTTAGTTTTGTCCTATACCTGTGTGTTATTTTTGTCTTATCATATTACATTTATTCTAGTCCCTTAGGAGCCTGTTTGTTTTCTAATGAGAGATGATGAGGATAGCTCTAGATGGCAGAAGGGAGATGGAGATGAAATAAGACTGGAGTAGAAGCAGGAGAAACCATAATCAGGATACATTACATGAGAAAAAAATCGACTTTTTAATGAAATAAAAACAAGATTCAAAGCACACAGAAGCAGATTATAAAATTCCCCTTTACACCCAAGTTTGTGAATATGGAGTCAGCCATACAGAAATATTAAGCAACAAACCTATCTCCGCCTCCCAGTTCCCACCCTGGTTCTTGAGTCTCATTCAAGTCTCTGATTCTTGTTGAATTTTCCAGAGACTTGTTCTAATGAGTGAATGAATAATGTTGAAAATGGTCTGTTGGTTAGACTCTTCAATGTCTGGTTATTAAACTGTCTGTTTGAAGTAACAATGATTTGGATGGGTGTTTTTTAATTTTTATTAGTTCTTTGAGAGCTTTCCACAATTTCCTATTCACTGCCCACATCTTCCCAACTCTGCCCCCTTCCCTCTAGACCCAACTTTTTGTCCATTTTAAAACTCTCTTAGGTGGATGTTTTTAAATTATTAAAAATGTGAAAGAGTTAAGAAGGCATTAGTGAATGAATGGGAAGATAGCTCTGTGGGTAAAGCAGTTGCTGAAGACCCGAGTTCAGATCCCCAGAACCTACATAAAAAGCTGGGTGCAGTAACACATGTGTATGTAACCAAAGGATGCCTCTCCTAGAGAAACTGGGGTCCAGAAACAAGAGAACCACCAGGAACTCTAGGACCATCTTGCTTGGTGATTCAGGCGCAGTGAGCAAGACAGATTCTGTCACAAACAAGTTGGAGGGTGAGTGAGGACAGACACTCCAGGTTGTTGTCTCTGGCTTCCACATGTGCATGGTGGCACAGTTTCACCTCCATTCACACATGCACACATACATATATGCACACATGTGCACACACGTGTATACGCAGTCACATGTACACATGCATGCACACATATGTCCAAATGTATGCTCACACACTTGAAGTCACTGAATATTTTGCCGACAAAGCTGATTCTGAATAAACTTAAAAGTTAGCATGTCATCTGTCCCCGAGGGGACTTTAATGAGTACTCAGTTTCCACGGATGGACATTTCATCCATTGCATATGTGTAGAGAAAGGTGAGCAGGTGAATTAATTCTTTATCTGCAGTCTCACTTAGAATTCTAGGTAGTAAATTTTTTCCAAAGTAAGCAAACACTTAGCGCTTTATCAAAGATATCTTTTGAATGCGACAGATGCAGGGAGGTCATTGTAAACTGTCAAGTCAATGTCATATTTCACAGGATGCGAAACGCATGATCAGAATGCTGGTAGCTGGCATAGTTAGAGCCTAAGAAGACCTACCAGTAAGAGTGCTAGGCTTTAATAACTTGCTTTTTTCTCAGTTTATTAGGTTTTCCTGGTCAGAGGTACCCTCTAAGGTTGTGATTCTCAAACTAGTGTATTCCTCAGCTTAGCTAATGCTGAGAGAAGGGTAGATATAATCGCCAATACATTGTAGAAGGAACCAAGAGTTCCAAGGCTCTTGCCCCAGCGGTCTGGTTGTACTTTCACAGTCTTGGCCTTGGGGAGGCGTGCGGAGATTTCTTACCCCTGTTCTTTGGTAGCAACCACACAATTCACTTTTACCAAAGGGAGATATGGGTTTACTCTGTTGTTTTTCTGCCTTTTTAGCGGGGAGTACAGACCCCAGATAGAACAGAAGATGCAGAAGCACAAGAAGCCAGTGGATCAAAGCTACCCTAGTCCATCTGTGGACATCAAAGAATACGTACTTGTTTTCACGTGGTACTGATTTCGCTGAAGTTAGCATTAGGGTTGGGAAAATAGCTCAGTTGGTAAGTGCTTGCTTCCTTGCAAGTCTGAGGACTCGAGTTTAGGTCCGCATGAAAAGCATTCTGGGAACAGTGGCACTTGTAATAACAGCATGAGAGAGGTAGAGACATGTAGATTCCAGAAGCTTGCTAGCCAGCTAGTCTTGTATATTTGATGAACTTCCTGGCCAGTGAGTGATCCTGTCTCAAGGAAAATGTGGAAAGCACTTAAGAAATGCAAAAATGAGATTGCTTTATGATCTTCACATGCCTGTAGGTACATGTGCATGGATGTACACACACATGCACACACACACACACGCACACACACACAAAGCTGAGTTAAAAATAAGTTTTATTATAATCATTCAATAATAAAAATGGTGTCTTATTTCATCCCCCAAATATCTGATTTATAATAAAGGCTATTCATTTGGATTTAAACTCATTGACTACAAAAATCAGAATTTTATTTTTCTTGCTCTTCTTGATATTCTAGAAAGTTCATCACTGGCTTGCTGCCATCCGGAGGTATGTGCTCCACTGTGGGGGAGTGTCAGCGAAGTTGCATATGAATTGAAGTTCTTTCATGTTTTTTCTTGTGTCTCACAGTGCCATTTGGGTAGACCCCATGCTTCATGACATTCTCTTTTTTTAAGTCAGGAGCAAGCAGCAGCACTTGTATTTGAAACAAAATTTCCGAGAGCCAAGGCAGGTTGTCACGGCCAGATGGATCATGCAAGGGGATGAATTACCTCTAAAGGGAGTGGGTAATTCCCTTTCTGTATGGAGGTTCTGGCTGCTGCCA
>LOEQ01007121.1:0-20808 GCA_001685075.1 Bramus lutescens | reverse complement strand
TATCTATCTATCTATCTATCTATCTATCTATCTATCTATCATCTATCTATCTCCCTGTATGTATTGTGTTTCTGTGTGTTGTGTGTGTGCATGCACACATGCTCATGCACATGTTCATGTAGATTTATGTGTGTGCACATGCATGCATGTACATAAATGTTTACAGACCTTAGGTCAACATTGGATACCATTCCCCAGATGCTGTCCTTCCCTTTAGGAGGAACAAGATCTCACACTTGGTCTAGAAATTGATGATTAGCCTAGGCTGGCCAGAGTCCTGGGACCATCCTGTTTCCACTTCCTCAGCACTATAATTATAAGTACATACGACTGTGCTTGGCTTTTTCACATGGGTTCTCCTCTGGCTTGTGCGATAGACACTTTACTAACTGTACTATCTCTCTAGTGCCTACTTTTGATTTTTGTTCTTGAAATTAAAAAAAAACTGTGTCTACGTCTATAAATGAATGCATGTGTGATGGAAGGAAATGAAAGATGGGCTGAGTGTTATTGTTCTTTTCTTATCTGCTACCAACACAAAAGCTTCCTGGTTTTGACATGATAATTATACTTGACAAATTTAGCAAATAAAAATACAAAGTATCTTGTTTCTCAAATTTCAGAGAAGCAGCAAGTAATTTTAAGACATATTCATACTAGAATTATTTGTTGTGTGAAATTCAAATTTAACTGAATATCTTGTATTTTATCTGGTAACTCTAATTAGGCTGTAGCTTTTTTACCATGTGGCAATTAGAAGAAGCTGACTGAAGAATACATGGGACTCTATGTACTAGTTTTGCAGTTTTCCCACAACAAGGCAATTATTTTAAAATACAAAGTCCTTGGGAAATGATTCTCCCTTCTGTTCACTGTTCACTTGAGATTGTGGAACGATGAGCATCCTCAGCTCACCTGGAGAGGAGACAGGGCTGCTGTCTTGGTGATTTGTATGTTATTTATTTGGCTACAGTGGTTTGGAGGAGGCTAGGTTCTTTCCTTTGGACTGTGGAAAATAACCAGATCAGACAATTGTCTAAGACAGATTGTGTGTGGCAAGATTTCCCTCCCATTCAGCTCAATCTTGGACTGCATCCTGTCTTTGGGTGGCTGGGCAGCAAACAGAATTTGTAGCTGAATTTGAAGGTGGGTTGTCCTCAGTGTCTTATGTCAATGACAAACTGTCACGCTTTCCATTGACTTTAAGGACAAAGATTAGGCTCAGCTGAAACTAAGACGAATTTCTGTTTCTTATTTAGGGAAACTGTCTCCAATAGCTAAATATGTTATGGTGTCCAGGGCACCATATCATTCACTTCTGGGGTCCTTGGAGCTCAGTACCAAGGTTACAGGTTAAGCCCACCCATTCTCCACCCACCCACACATAGGCCCTGCTCCCTTCATTGTCTTCTGGCTCCTTCACTGTGATTTGATAGTGAGATTTTCAGAGATTCTCAGCCCTTTTCTTCCTTTTCATGGAACCAGTTGCCAGTCACCAAAGCCCAAATGCCCTTCCCCAAGTATCTGTGGAAGAGAGAGTGGAGTTCAGCAGAAGAGAGGTGGCATGCTTTGCCCAAACGGTGCCCGTGGATTTCCTCTCTTTAGCTTCCTAGACTGGTACTCCTCAAGCATTCAGTCAACACATGACTCAGAATTGCGCATGCCCCGAACATCTCTTTCTTAGCTTGTATTCACTGATTACTTTAGAAGAGATGAAACTTTCCTCTAGGAAGCCTAATTTTTTTTAAAAAAAATAGTATTAATAATACAGAAAAAATTCTTTAAGAACCGCAATTCACTGTTGGCAAGATCATAGTCATGTTTGGTTTGGTTTTTCTTTTTTCTTTTTTGGAATTATTGTTGGATTTGAAATAAAATAATCTATAAAATTTCTATCAAATATAATTCAGAGATTTCTGGTTTTCTTGTTGAATTGTTGTTCTTAAGTACTCTGACCAGATGTGGAAGAATACATGCCAATGTAGATGCTAAAGGAGTGTCCGTGGGTACCAGTCACACTGGATAGCTAGTAAAAATCAAAAACAAACAAACAAAAAAAACTACACTTGGAAATGATTGCCAACATCATAAATATAGTCTATTAAAAGCAGGCTGAATGATCCTCAGTTCAAATTTTTTAATGTTTGCAAAATTGATGTAGAAAACTTACCACCATTTTTATTTGTATTTAGAGTTCTAATGGGGGAATAAACATTTTAACCTTTTAAATCATATTTTGGTTCTTTCATCAGGCATAGCGTGTGTAACAAAAACCAAGATGCAGATATTGGGGTTCAACCTGAAGACCAGAAAAGCAAAGCAGCCAAGCCACTAGGGAGCTCTTACCCCTAAAAAAAAAATCCTCAGACTAAAAGATAGTGAGTTCCTGTCTCATCTCGGCTTCTATTCCTCTCTAGTACTAGGATTAAAGGCATTCACCACTACTTCCAGGCTTCTATGGTGAAGTAGTGTGGCTAATGGGATTAAAGGTGTGTGCCACCACTGCCTGGTCTATATGGCTGACCAAAGTGACTGTTTTACTCTCTGGTCTTCAGGCAAGCTTTATTTAGTAAAATACAAATGAAATATTACTATAATCTGGTACTAGTAAATTTCATGTTTATATCCTTTTCCAACTTATGCCAAAAGAATTTTCTCTATTTGCATAGTAATGGGTTTTTGGTGCTGTTTGTTTCAGAGAAAAATTTTAATTTTTTTATAATTAAATATATAAATTTTGACATTTATGGTTTCTGCCCTTGGTTTCTTGTTAGAAAATCTTCCTCCCTACAAGACTGAAATATTGACCAGACATTAATAATAATGAGAATGGTTATATCAGCCATTACAGCTATTTACTTAGTTCACATTATTTACGAGAGAAATTATGAACTTAATAGACTTTTACTTAATTCCCTTAATGACCCAGCAGCCTTGGTGCCCTTACCTTGTAGATGAGGAAACTGACACTTGAGGAACTTACATGTCTTCCTGAAGGACACGATGCTCTGTATACCTCTCAAGCTCTGTTAAGTGTTGGCAGGACCATGGAGAGGGGCAGTGCCAAGGCGATGAGCCAAGTAGACTGCCAAGTGACTTGGAGGGGGAGTGTGTGGTTCACTTGTGAGCCACAGCAGAGCCTGCGGGCATCTCAAGGGAAGAGCAATCCATCTTTCAGTGGGAGAGGATGTGCACCAATCCCAAATCAACTTGTACTGAGCATCCTCTCAGTGTGTTTGAGATGAGAAGATAATTGAAGACCACATGAGAGACCCACAGCCAAAAACATCAGAAAGAACCAAGAAAAAATTGGAACAAAAATTGTGGCTCCCAGGAAATATGATATATTGTTTGTTTAGTTCACGATGCCCCTTCTGTGCAAAATAACCCCTACTAAAAGCAAAGAAACACAAATATGCACACATGCACACACATACACACAGACACATACACACGTTTATGCACATACAGACATACGCAAATGCATGAACATGCACACAAACACATGCAAACATACTACCACCACCACTATAAGCTACATTATGGAAAAGGTTGGGTATCATTTGTAAGTGTGACTAAGAAAATACTTAAGGTGAATTTTCCACAAGCCAAGGTACTGACTGAAGAGAAAAGACAAAAAAAGAGAGGGTGTATTTTCTTATTTCTCTGAGTTTTCTTTTTTTAATTTTGCATGAGGATTTATTGCTATTTGACCATAAAATTTAAATAGCCCATCATCCTTTTCACTTTTATCTCATATAATTACTTTTTTAAAATTGTATTTCAAATATTTACATAGTTTACATCCTCACAACAACGTCCATTTTGGGCAGCTTTGTTATTCTTCATGGCAACAAGCACAGTAAAGGAAAACTGCAACCACATCCAGGGTTCTGGCAGGCCTGAAAATTAAATCAACAAAATGCACTGACAGGAGAAAAGCACATACATGTGTGAATGTAGGTTTTAAGTGATGTGAAAGCAGTTTCAGAAATGATGACCCAGAGAATCGTGGGGACTGCATCTTAAGCTTGTGCTTGATGGACCGTGGGCAGAGGGGGATATGCTTCAATAGCAATTAATTAGAGGGAGGAAAATGCAAGACCGGTGTGCTCAGAACCCTCTTAGTGTCTCTGTGTCTTCCTGCCATTTTCATGGGCACAGGACATGACGCCTGTCACATGAGGGTCTTTAAAGGGAGAAGGGAAAGAGGAGGTCAGAGACACCATCTTGCTTCTGCTATTTTCTCAGATGACAAGATGTCATATTCGGGGGCAGTGTGCCCTGAACCCTGCCAATGATGTGGTTCAACTGAATTATGGCCCTGACTTCAGATATAGCTCAAGTCAACCATCAGCAACATGGCTGGATGTCAGAGCTGCCTACTCCCCTGTCTTCCTGGACGTATCTCTTCAGACCCCAGTCTATAGCTGATGCATTAGTTCTTCTATTACACTAGTTCAACCGTATGCTGAGTGCCTCAGCCTCAACTTCTGATTGCCGCAGTGTCATTACTAATACAAATGCAGAATTGTGAATGGGGCTGTAGAAAATTGCAAAGACAAACGGGGCTGGGGAGCCATCCTAAGGCCTTTGCAACCCTTTGTGTCCAGCCACCCTCTTTGCTGGCTGGTGAAGCCATTGCCAATTAAGTGCTTTAGGAACAGAATCGTATCTCCAGATTCAAAGTGCAACTCCAGGAACCACTGCCTAAAATTGGAGAGTCAAACTGGGCCAACGAAGCTCATCTCATCAGAGTCAGATAACAGACAAGAATCAGCTAATTGAAGGAAGGATTATTTGGCTTTTGGTTCCATGGCTGGGAAGCNGGGGCTCATCTGCGATGACAAGGACTTTCAGTGTGCCATCGTCAGAGAGGCTGGTGTGGAACAGGGACCAAACTGGAACACCCCATCCATGTTTCCATGGTCTTTACTCAACCAACTGGGCTCCATCTCAGAAAGGTCCGACAATCACTCAAGGCAGCACCATCAGCTGTGGGGCAAAGAGTTTAAACATACCACGGGGAGGGAGGGTAGTTCATGTGGAAATCCTTCAGGAACACTCGTTAGCTGAGCTTTCACTATAAATGAGTGCAGCTTGGGACTCTGGTTCTCTGCCTCAGTCAGGCTGGCAGTAGTTTGGATGTTATTTTCTTTTTAGTATTTCTCTTTTGATTGCAGAAGTTAGGATTTTCATAGCAAAGCAAAGTTGACAATAGTTGGTTCCTAATTTATTGACCAATAAATATCTCAGTGAGATGAAATGCCGTATGTGTCAGCCACACCTATTCTTTTCTTTATGACTTTGACGTCTGGAGCATGAAGAGATTACCCTCTCCTGGGTAAACAACAAAGATCTGAGTGTACTTTGCAATTAATCTAGAGTCCATGTCTTCAGCCCCTCCCTTTAGGGGGCTGTCACAATCTAGGCATCCTCTCTCTATACTTTGTCTGCACCCAAACTGTTTGTATTTTTAGCTCAGTTCATGCACATTTCCTTGCTAAACTGTGCATTTTTCATGAGTTCCTAAGAGGAATGAGCATAACCACCATCCACAGGCTTCACCCCATCAACACGAATGTCTCTCAGTTCTTGTTGGCTGTAACCTTGAACCATGGCTTCATCTTCTGTCTGGTACCCTGTCTTGATGGTTTTTCCCAGCCTCTGCATCTAGATAATGATTCTTCAATCTCATCTTCATCCCTTATTGGTAGGATAGTGGCCTCTGAAGGCTAAGTATCAATACTTCACTCCGAGGTTGATGAGAATAGGAATCCAACTTCTTTTTTCGATGTGTGACTCCCCTTTTCTCGGCTCCACTTCTTGATGAGACTGACCTTTCTCAAATGTGTCCTTAGTACCTTCATGGAAAATCAGTTGATTGCAATGAATGGGGTTATTTTGGGGTACTCAGTTGTCTTTCACTGGGCTGTGAACCTCTTTCCACTGAGGCCCACGGCTTTTAATCACTCTGCTTTGAAGTCAGGCAGCACAATTTCTCTGGTTTTTCTTTTTTACAAGATTGCTTTGGTTATTTTGGGTCATTTGTGCTTTCATATGATGTAAACATTATACAGTGTAAACATACCTCAAAAGCTTACATGGCACCCATTAATTGTGTCATTTTTTATGTTTCCATGTAGTTTAATCTTAAGAATGCTTTTCTCTGTATGTATCTAAAATTTTATTTGACATATATTTATTTAATATACTTTGACCTCTTTTATGGAATGAAGGTCACTTATAAATTGAATTTCTTCCAAAACTCCAAATGGAAAAGTAGATGCAGTACCCTACATAATTTTATCTTGACTTCTTTATTGTTCCGTTTACCTGACCACAGGTGATCTCTGGGTACTGCTCATCAGCTTTTCTCCATTGCACATCTTTCTGACTCCAGGTCAGAAATAAAAAGATATTTAACCTTCATGAAAGTTTTACCTATTTTTCTTATCAAAAGAATCCTAACTATATTTGTAAGCCAGAAAATCACTCTGTATTTTTTTCTCTTTTTGCAAGATCATATTATAATCTCTATCATCTATCATAATAAATCACCTCTATCTCTACTTGGCTGTTAACATTTAAAGATCATTTATTTGTTAAATGATCCACAAAACTGTACAGTTTGAAGGTCAGTGTTACAGTGGTAAATACATTGGGTTTCACCTTGTCCTGGGGACTTAGTGAGATGACCAGGGTGCACAGGACATTAGGTAGTAGGGCTGCTAGGATGTAGCTGCCACAGATGCACCCTTATGAAATCACTGCTAAGGCTTTGTCATTACATGGTGACATATTCACATGCTTGAGGAAAGCCCCTTCTATTGAAAGATCCCTAAGATGGTCTCCAATTCCTGGGATCAATTATTTTTCTTCTCTAAACCTAAGCTTCCAGAATAGTGGAGACTACAGGTACATGCCACTCTACCAAATTAACGCTCTTTTTCTCCAAAATGAATGAACACTGACTTTTAAGAAGAGCTTGGGGGCTCTGGTAATATGGTTTCTTACCTCTCATCTATCGATATAAGTATGTCTATTTCTAGAGCCGCTGTGAATTTCTCCAGTGGCAAAAACAATAGAAACTAACCGTTGACTAGAAATAAAGGCAGGGTGGTGGAGAGAGCTTGGGATACTCTAAAGAAACAGAGTAAGAGCCAGGTGGTTTGGGAGAACAAAATCCAGTAGTGCTGAGGAATGAGGCAAAGGCAGGAAAGGTGGGGGGCAGCTCTGCCACCTGTGCATCCTGCAATTTATCCCCCATTTGGCCAGTAGGTGGTATTTCAAAAAGTTCAGAGAGCTGTGCTGAGAAAGAAAAAATGTAAGCAGGAAACACTCGGCCACCGCTGAGTCATCACAGACGTGGAGCGGATGCTGGATAGTGGTTTGACACCACATCTCCCTGCTAATGAGAGGCAGGCCTGTGGAAGCTGGTAGCTGAGCTTCACAAGTGGCGCCTGGTTCAGTTTCTCCAGGGATCCTACCTTTCTTCATGCTCTCGGTCACAGCCAGGAAACGGGTTAGAATATTTGCTTTCTCAGGCTTCTCCAGAATTAGTTTCATTCTCTTTGTCAGAATTCTCAGCTATAGCCACATATCAGCCATTAAATCTGGGGGTTGGCATGGCTCTTACGGGCAGCCTGTCCTGTCACTTTAATTACTCTGGTGATTCCCTGGGGAGGTTTCGTAAGAAGAGAGTTTGCTCTCTTAGTCATATCTGGGAAATTCTTAGGCTAAGCCTTTGTTTCCTGCTCCTGGGCCATAGCCTCAAACGTCCACATAGAAGGCAGCTTACCTGATACCATCCAGGAATAAATAACTCTTAAGATCACTTATCTGTGTTATCTGACCCCACAGCCACTGTGCTATGACTTAATACAGGCAATCCTTCTCCCCTGGACACTCACCAGCCATAGATTTAGCATTAGCAATTTCAGTGTGGTCTTTAAATGCTTGGGAAATGGATTAACTTGTAATCTTGCTGGGACATTAACTTGAGTAATGCTTTCTGTAAGGCTGACACATAGAATCGAGTCACTTACCTCGGATGTGAACGTCTACAGAAGGGTCACTGTTCACTTTTAATTTTTTTTTCACTTTTAGTTTTTTTGTCTTCTTTTTATGTTTACAGTAACCCCACCAAAAGGAGCAAACTGCCATATAAATGATTTTCATCCCTAATTTATGATTTATAAAGGATCCAAAAAGAGCCATTCAAGTTTTCAGCTATGTTTATTCTATTTCATGAGAGAATAGATGCCCTGGGTGGCATTATGCATTGGCTATTTGAAGGCCTTGTGGGGTATTTCTAATGAATACCAATGATCTGCTCACTTCTTCCTGGACATTTTCTTGAAGAATTCTGAGCACTGCCTAAGGAAGACTTTATTACTAGGAAGGAGATATGAATAAGGAGATATATTAGAGCCCATAAAGATTTCGACTTGTCAAAAATAAAAAAAAGTAATACCGCAGAGAAAAAAATAAGGGATGTGACTGGGATGATTAGCGCTTAAGGAAGCCAGTGGTGTGCCATGCTTGATTTGTGCCACAAAGAGGAATATCTGTAGAAATTTAAGTGCGAGGGATTTGATGTGTAGCAGCCATTCTTCACCAAATAAAATGACCACTGCATTATTTTTTTGTGATTCGCCCTTTGCTCCAAAATTGGCCTGAGCTAGCTTCTGAGGTCATCGAATTGTTTGGTGGCAGAGCATGAATTAAAGGTTGTACAATGTAGGCAATGGCCTCCAAGTGTGTCTCACCGGCCTACAAGAAAAATGTATTCATGGATGTCTGGCAGTGTTGGCAAGCTGTGGCCCATGGATCACATCCAGCCCTATTTACTCATAACCTTCATGCTAAGAACAATTTCCCTGCATGTTGAAATAGCTTTAAACAAAAAATGGTAAAATCAGAATATTTTGTGACAAGGTAAGATCTTATTAAAAATCCAGCTTTTAGAGCCTTCCACAAAAGTTTAGTAGGATGCTCACCACAGTCATTGACATACAATTCACCCGCATAAGTCAGCTTTCAGTTATTCCAACAAAGAGCTGAGCATATAAAAGAAAAGTTTATTTTGGTTCGCCGTTTCAGAGTCTTGTTTTGGCTTATGGTTTTGGAGGTTTGTTTGCCTTATGGTTTTGGAGGTTTGGTCCATGACTGGTTATCCCCATTGGTTTGAAACTGGCACATGGTAGACAAAACCTGCTATGCCATGGCTGGAAAGCAAATAAGAGAAAGAAGGCTGGTGTCTCGTCATCTCATCCTAGGGTATGTTCTCAATTACCTGGAGTTTTTACCAGTCCCCACCTCTTAAAGATTCTACCGCACCAGATAGTACCAGGCTATAGCCAAGCCTTGGGCTTAACCATAAGCTTTAACGTTGAAAGACAGACTGGATCCAAAGTACAGGGTTGACCCTGTGACACTCATACCACACACTATAGGTGAGTAGATGGTTGAAGACTGGATGACCCGCAATGCCAGGAGTCCTGGATCCTTACAAGTGAACAGTTGATAATGCATGGTGTAGGTCAGGGCTTCTTCAGCTTTTGCCACTCATGACCCGTTTTTGCCTGAGAAACTTTTATGTGGATCTGGGTGTCTGGGTATAGGAAACAGGTATTTACTGATAGCAAATCAGAAAGAATTTTTATTGTAAAAGAAGTATTAGGTGCACATATAATTTTACCAGTTAATAATGATGAAAGGAAGTTCATTTTCTAATGAGGTGAATGCAGTTGTTTATTTTAACATAAAGAATTAACTCTTGGTTTGATATTTGATACTTTAGGGTGTAGTGGATCAGGAATGTTTTTTCAGAGTTGATCGATGTTTTAATTTTATACTCACACCATAATGCACACAAGTATGTAGTATAAATTAGCAGAAGTATGTTTAGGGACATTTCAGAAATGATTAGAAATCATGTGCTAATTTTAAAGCAAAATTCATTTAATGATTTTTTTAAAGTGAAATGCAAATCAAAAACTCAAACAGCAGGTTTTAATTCTGACATGACACGTGCCAGGCATATACTAACTTGCTGCGTACATGCTTAGAAACGGTGATGGAAAAGTATCAATAGTCCTTGTTCTCTGCAATTAAGCAACCATGTTCCTATAAGCACAGCAAGCCTTACATGTGCTGCAAAAGCCCTGCAATTCTCAATACACATTGTCTTGAGCCTGAGAACGGGTGTTTCCAGAAGGGTGCATAGGCATTGCCTGGCTTGATGACATGTGCAACGGCAAGTGTGCATGTTGTGGGTTCAGAACCAAGGCTGCAGTGACGTCACTCAATGCAGCATAGGTGAGTGCTGCTGGAGATGCCCTAGATTCATTCATTTCTGTCATTACGTGTTCTGGAAACCTTTACTATTGCTGAGTTTTTCATGACCCACCTCAAACACACAATTTGAGAGACAGCACTCTCTAAAACAGCTTCTGCATGAGGAAGGATATGAAGAAGGAAGGCCCAGATAAGCACCGGCTCGCTGGCATCGTGTACCCTTCAGCTTCACTGGTTCTGAGTTGTTCTGGTGGTTGGTGGCAACATGCTAGACAAGGCCTAGCTGTTTTAGTAGAGGAATGGGCCAGGAAGGTGTGAGAATCTGCGCAATAGAGTGCCTGAAGCCAGGCCATATTTACTGTCTAGAAAATGCAGAGCAAGCTCAGGGGGCTTTACCCGGCATGCCACTGCTAGTCCTGGAACTTGGACTTGAGAGAGCTAAGACTGAAGAGAAACAGAGATAGGAAGGAGAATTGTGAGGGAATGGAGAAGAAAGACTCGAATGTGAGAGGTGAGGGAGGTTGTTTTCCTAATCACCCCTACATTTCGAGGAAAGGACTGGTCAGATTGGGGTAGAAGAATACACTCCATTGTCAACAATTGCTCTTTGGACTGACTCATCCGAATGACTGAACAGCACACAGTCAGATGAACTGACCACAGTGTAAGGAGTAATGTCAGCCTTTGAAAATGTGTCATGATAATAAGAGTAGAGAAGCTGGAAGGCCCATGGCAACGCTAGCTTATAATTGTGCTCCACCCTACCCCTGCTTTACCTGACCGGCTTTAGCTGTAGACAATCCGTTGCATCCATTACATTACACTCAGGGCACAGAAGGCCAATGAGAATAGCAGCACAGTACCAGACCCTGGATTCCTAGGACTTGTGGGAAATTTGGGTTAAGGGATGATGTTTAAGTAGGGTAGCATCAGTGAATACTATTTACCTTGCCCTAACCCTAAGTGGTAACTTTGGGGTGTTTCCTGGAGAAGTCCTGTAGTAGAGGGAGCTATTACACATCATCAGCTTGTGTGTGTGTGTGTGTGTTTATGTGTATGGATGAATGTTTGGACCGTCTCACCCAAAACTTGAGGGCAGATTCCAACTTTAACATGCTCTCATTTTAAAAAGAAATTCCAAGTCAGAGAAAGGATGAGGCATCTACTTGACATGCTCCACTGAGGTGGGCCTGGCTCAATTTTCCCACTGACATAAACATGTACAGAAGATGCAGGAGGTGCATGACTCACATGGTCTCTAACACTTTATGACCTCACAAAAAATAGGGGAAGGACCACCTCAATGGCTCAGGCTTTCAATTAGTTAAATTAGCCGCATATCCTTCTCTGCAGATTTGTGGTTTAGGAAGAGGGGGAAGCAAAGCAAAGGGAGACTATCAGGTTCCTTACACCAAACACCCCTTGGTTTTTATGTTGACAAAGCAAAAGGATGAAGCATTCACAAGCAAGGCAAAATTTTGCTTAACATTTTGCATTTCACTCCTTACAAATGAAGACAGTGGTTTGAAATTCATTCCCGTTCTGTTTGGCGTCGAATCTTCTCTCAAATGTTGCTGATTAAAGGCTTGATGGAGAGCAACATGACCCCCGATTATCTCCTAAATCTCACTCGGATGAGTTCCCAAAGGACACACTTCATGCAGACACAGTCGCACCGACCTGTTGGGGTCTTTACAATTCAGGATCTCAAGGGATTGCTTCAGAACGTGTCTCAGAAAGCACAGGTTTATCTCAGACTTCCTCTTGGAGGATGAAACAGCAACCAAGGGCCCTGCCACCGCTTTTTGCATTGTCTAGTAAATGGCTGTATCAGTATGGGTTATATTTGGCTGCAATAAAAAATAACAGGAGCTTAAATAAGTTAGAGGAATGCTTATCCTTATCCTTTATACAGAAGAAATCCTGAGACAGGCTTTTCAGGCTTGTATGCTGGCTCCACATCGTCTGGGATGACCTATATACTGCGGTTCCATCATCTGCACACATTTTCTAGCCTTTTCCTTGCTTTATCTTCCAAAGTGGCTGCTAGGACACCAATCATCAAGCTTTCTGTCTGTGACAAAAGGTTGTACCTTTCACGGGAGTCACCTTCCTTTTTGTTTATGGTATTTTATTTTGTTTAGAGACAGGACCCTGTCTGTATCCCAGGCTGGTCTAGAATTTACCATATAGGTTAGGCTAGCCTCCCATGTGCTGGGATTACAGGCGTGCATCCCTGTAACTGGTGGTGAGCCTGCTGTCTTTAAGCAGTCCTGTATTGCTACTTGTTGGATCTCATTGATCAGAACTTGATGAAATGGCTTCAGTGATGCACGGGAACCCAAACAAAACAGACTCCACAATCTGAGTCACTGCTGTTGCATCCGTTGCTTTTTCTTGAAAACAAGAAGACTGGATTTTAGCTGAGAGGAATCCTTTGCTCCCAATGAAGATGTTGCATTCCTATCTGCTTCTGGTTCAGACACAGATGGACTTAGGAAGAATGTTCTCAGTGTGGTAGAGGCTGCAGAAAGCCCAGGCTCCTCCAGTTGCCAGATGAATTCTCATCTAGAAAAGGACATCCCTAAGCTTCAGCTGAAGCTTGGCTTCCATTTGTTACCAGGAACATGTTTGAGTATATTTTCTTACTTAAAAAATTAAGGATGTCGTGTGATTCCTGTATTATCTGCAAGGCTCAAATAGGCAATGAATTAATGTTGCTGAGCCCTCACTATATGAACTAAGTGTTTTTTATTTAAGGCTTCATATTCCTTAAAGCTGGATCCACACTCAAGAGTTTGCAGGTTTACCAAATATTGAATGCCTTGAGCACACAAGTTGTCAGGACTCAAGCCTAGTGTGGTAGTGTACATCTGAAATCCCAGCTGCTCAACAGACTAGCACATAATTGTAAGGTCAAGGCTACCCTGGACTGTATAATGAGTTCAAGGCCAACCTGGGCAATTCAACAATGCCCTGTTTTCAGAATTGATGGGGGTGTCGTTGAGAAGTTGAGCACTTGCCTAGCTTGCCCAAGGCCTTGGGTTTCATCCTCTGCTGAAGGTGTAGGGTGGATAGGAAGAGATCTGAATTAGGTGACAAATCAGGTAGTGCTCTCCTTCTCCCCGAGTTACCTTTTGTCACTCTGCCAAATACTAAGCTACATATGGCAGAAAATATTCTCCAGTGGGGGTAGGGCCACGCCATGCCTTGGGAGGCCTTAAGGAAGATATGTGATTGCCAGTAAAGCCTTGGGGGTGACTTTATTGGGAGATACATAGAGGATTCTGGAGGGAGGTGAATTAGGAAAATTGGGGCAAAGGTTCCACAAATGGGACAGTCTAGGTGAAAAGTCACAAGAGAAGAGACAAGGATAATGATTCATGCAGGAATGAGGAGAGACTGCATAGCTTCTGCTCTGGAATGGGGCAGTGCTTGGAATCGCTGTCTCCCCTGTTTTACACACACACACACACACACACACACACACACACACACACACTTCCCACACAGAACTGAATAATTGTAAAGACTGGTTTAGCTGTAATTATTTTTATAGACAGTGAAATCTTTTCAGTCTGAGCCAGTGCTACCCTGCCAAAATGCCAGTGAAGCTGAACTAATGATTGTTCTGAGATGTAGCACCTTGAACCTGTCTCTGCTATAATCAGAACGCCAAGAGGATCTGCATTGTGTAGATTTGGACGGTGCCCAGGACTTGGTTCATCTTAGTTTTCTTTTATTCGTGAGGCCAGGGCCCAGCAGAGATCATTTTCAGGAAATACACTGCTCTGCCAACTGCTAACTTCCATTGTCAGCAAAATCCACGGTTGGCTCATTCAAACTTCTGTCTTAGCCGGGAAGAGATGGAAGGAAGAATTGGAGTTCAAAGGGAAGCCAAGAAAAATACCACTGTCCTTTGCTTCTGGATGGCTTTATTGCCACATCTGATGGGAAATATTTTATATTGATTTTTTTTGAAAGTTGAAAGTTTTATAGGGCGTATAATCTTTGGTTAGCTCTTCATGATGCCACAGACTGCACCATGAGCCCTTTCCCCAGACTGCAGTGTGCATCAGAAGCTCACATATCAAATCTTATTGTGTGTTTCTGTTTTATTACTATCTGTAGTTAACAGACAAAATCGTATGTATTTGTCATGAGTAGCATGATGCTGTGAAGTGCGCAGAACTGTCGAATGATTTTATCTGCTAATCAGCATGTGCATCAACCTCTCTCCATAGCACTCAGGATGGAGCCGAGGGTCCTGCTTGTGCTAGGCAACCATTATACTGCTGCTATGTTCCTAGCCATCCCTGGTCCTCATGCTTCTGGGATGATTCGTTGCTTCAATTCTCTTAGCAGCTTGTCAAGAAAACAATATGACATTAACTATAGTCATCATGCATTATGGTAGATGGACTGTATTTATTCCTTTTATCTAAGTGAATATTTGTTCCCTTTGATTAACCCATCTCCAGAACACTTTCCCCACAATATCCACTTCCCTAGCCTTTTGGAAGCTGCTGTTTGACAATGTCTATGAAAGTCTCTCTTTTAGATTATGGATGTGAGCGAGACCATGCAGCATCTGTCTTTGTCTTATTTCACTTAACACGGAGTCCTCCAGATTCATTTATATTACCCCAAGTGACTTCCTTTCTCTTGTAACTCTGGGGATGGATCCACCCAAGGAGCTCACGGATGGTAGGCTTGTGCTCTGCTACTGAGCTACAGCCTCAGTCCTGCTTCATTTGGAAGAACAGCACAGCTGTTTTATCTGAGTTTTAGTAGACTTTCTTAGTTCAGCCCTTCAAATGCAACATCTGTTCTCTGGTCTAATCCATCTTTGCTGAGAATTCTTCAGCTAGCTGTATTGGAACTCCCTTGTATATGACTTTCTCTTTATGTGCTGCTTGACCAATTCTATTGTTAATACTTACATTTCATTTTTTGCATTTTTTTCTATAGAAGTTTTCAGCATTAGGATTTCTGTTTGATCTTATAATTTCATTTTATTAGAAACTGATTTTTCTAGTTCCTTATTTTCTCATCTCACTGAATTACCTATTTGCATTTTCTTGAGGCTTTACTGATTTTCAAGTTATTCTGGTTTCTTTGGCAGCCAATTTTTTATGAAGAGTTTAAAATTTTATTTATTCGCTGCGTATGTGCTCATACATGTGTATGGAGGTGTGTGAACACACGTGTGTGTGGGTGTACCATTATGCATATGCGGAAGTCAGAGAATCACTCTCAGGAGCCATTTTCTTTTTCCGCCTGACTGACATGGGTCCGTCTTGTTCTGCTGTGCTGCATACTCCTGCCTGTCTGGGTGATTGCCATGTCTCGCTCTCCCATATCGCTATAAGACTACTAGTGTTACAGCCGTATGCATCACATACAACTTTAAAAAAAGACTAATATGGGTTCTAAGGTCAACATTGCCAGGATTGCACACATGGTGCCTCTCTGAGTCATCACCCCGACTATGTCCTCATTTCTTTAGAATCAGCCGCTTTTCCTGGATTGTCCCTCTTCCCCAATGGCCATGCCTCAAGGGTTGGAACTTTTGGATAAGCAGCTGTATTTCTCAATGTGTTCTGGCTACAGAGAAAGTGGCTTGGGTTAAGCTGCCTGCATAGAAGTTGATTAGTGAGAATTAAAGCTCCACTTGGTGTCGTCACTGAGCTTTGAAGCTGCTATGCTACACCCCTCCAACAGCTTCCCCTCTTGTAGCCAGTTAATTGTGGCACTGGTGGGCAATGCCTTATGATATATAATTAGACTCTACTTTGCTTCCAGTTTCATCCTGACCTTTTGAACTTAGCTCAATCCTGCTTGGTATTTAAACAGGAGATTATAAGAAATCTATTATGTGTTTCTTATTTATTGACCTGAACTCTCTGTAGATTCATGTATGTGTGTGTGGCACATGTGCTTGCATGTGCATAAGTATACATGTGCACACTCATGCATATTTGTATAGATAGAAGAGATAGCCACAAAGGCTCCCCGGCCCCCACCCCATCTCCACCTCCTCACACACAGAAAGATGAGCAAGTACTGGGACCTGTGATTAGGGACCCAGAACCAGTCAACAAGCAGATCATTTTGCTGCCCTTGTGGAGGACCATGGCTTCTTAAACAGAATGCAAGTGAGGCTTTACCAATATCTTGAATCAGGTTGACTAAGAGAGCAGATTAAGCCCCAAAACCCATAAAAATTCTGAAATGCCTTTGTGCAAACACCATGCCTACAAAGAACAGTAATATTTATCATTAACAGTCATTTTAGGTGTGTTTTCCTGGTGCCAAAGAAGATGACAGTGAATTATTTCTGATTTAGGTTTTCTGTAACAATGTCCAGGAACTTCACCTGCCTGTCTGTTTTGTCTCTAAATGTTGGAAACAAGAGAAAGAGAAGTTTGCTTCAGGGTTTTTCTTGGGAGGTAGGAGAGTGGTGTGTGCCTCTAACATGCTTTGCTGGTAAGTTCATTTGTGAAATAAAAACTGCTGGACAAAGAAACCTCTGAGGTTCTTTTACACTCCAAGATTCTGTGATTGGGAAAGTACAATTTTTCAAAAGGGGATTCAAGGATAATTTAATTTGTCACCGCACTTTCGTGACTTTGAGCCTCTGGGCTTCCTGGATGACGATCTAGAACATGCTACCCTCTGGAGCAGAAGCTCAGAGTCTGTCATAAGCACCACTTCTCCTTGTTTGCAAGAAATGATGCCTTCTAGGTCTTCTGCGTCTGGCTCCGAGGTTGGGATGGGTCTGCTACAAAGCTGTTGGCTCTGTTTCTTCTCAGCTCTGCTCCGTCGTGAAGTTCCTTCCATAGTCATGGCTCCCTTCCACAACATCAGGAAGAGTTCTCTTAGGATACTGCTCCCACTGGTAACAACCACCACCAAGAACCACTGGTAACAAATATTGATGTCTCAAATAAAATGGGTAAGTTGGAAAATTATTACTCTACCAGCAGGCATCCCTTCCCACCACTTGCC
This sequence comes from Bramus lutescens, assembly GCA_001685075.1. NCBI lineage: Eukaryota > Metazoa > Chordata > Mammalia > Rodentia > Cricetidae > Bramus > Bramus lutescens. The sequence continues at coordinate 3,495 of LOEQ01007121.1, read as the reverse complement.
CCGTGGCTTGGAACTGAGGGCTCTACCTCCAACTGGGGAAACGATAACACGAATGCTTGTTGGTTATAAGGAATGTGGTCAACAATATCTCCTATGGTAATTCCAATTTAAAATGGGCCAAATATGAAGAGACAGACTCCAGCACAATCATGCGAGACTCAGATGCTTATTTCATGTAGCAGGAAAGGGTGGAGGGTGGACTTGTAGAGGTCTTAGCAGTCCTCAGCTTTTGAAGCAGAGAGCTTGCTGATACATCCAAGTCTGATTCTTCTCACTGGGTCTAATTCCACACAGTTACATCGCTGAGCAAATTCTTTGAGCACCCATTGTTTCCTGGCGCCTCCCAGTGTCTAGGAAACCTTCACATAAGCCGGCTGCTCCACTAAGCAGATCAACCCTCCAGGATGAGATTGCGCCGTCCCAGGTTAATGTCTTTTCCTTGCTCTGACTCATGTTTTAATGATCTCCCTGCCAAAGAGACAGATAAAATACACTTTCCATTTTACTAGCAGGTCTCATTATCTTAGGAAAACCCACTGACCTGGGACTAAATTCCATCTCTAACCTAGTCCTGGCTTCTCAGGATACACCTCCCAGGCATCGTAGGCTTCTCTATCAAGTAGAATCCCTGTCTGATGGGAGCTTTGGGGGGTCGCTACTCAGTAGGAGGTGGAAAACTTTAGTCTACTGCAGAATCACTAAAGGCTGATAATAAACCTCTCACCACCTCTCACTGGTGACCTGTCTGGAAAACAGAGAAAAACAAAATATCATTTCAGCTCTCTGATGCAGATTCTTGGATATAAAACAACAGTGAAAGAGCCTTGTGTTAGTCTTAAAAAAATATGTAATGTCTAGAGTCAGGAATTCATGGTTTAAGTTGCCAATTTAGCAATTACATGGTCACAAATAATTAATAAGGTCCCTGCATGCCTCTTTATTCATCAGCTAAAACAAGAGCAAGAAAAATGACAATGGCAGAAAATGGAGGGAAGCTGCCTCCTGTTTCCATGGCAGAAATGAACCACAAGGATTAAAAACAAAGCAAAACAAATCAGCACCATGCGATACTTTCTACCTCACAGAGTCCTTCCCTCGTTTGCCCCGTGCCTTTCTCCTGAGGCCACGTGAGACCAGATATTTGTCCATTACCAAACATCATTAACAAATGTGATTTTCTAAAGGATTAAGAATGAATTAGTCAGGTGAAAATTAGGGTAAAAGTTTTTTTTTCTGTGTGTCCTAGAAAATACCAGGAAAGAGTGTGAATTCAAAAGAATTACAAATTGTACAACTCAAACACACAAAAATTCTTAATTTCACTGGAAAAAAGATATGTATATATACCTATATATAATATGCACATACATATATACTTATATATAATCTATGTATGTATATATGATAATATGTATACCATTCAGCATATACTATATGGTCTATATACTATATAGAAGTATATAAGTATATGTATATAATAGTAGATATACTATTCAGTATATACTATATAATATACATACTATATATAATCTTCCTATGAAATGAAGTAGCTTTTGTGATATATATGTATGTATGTACATATATATATGTATATACTTCTAAATTAACATTGAGAAGAGCATATGGTCTTGAAGCCTTGGTGGACTGCCTTCATTTCAATATGGGAGACAGAATATGCATGCTTTTGCATTTGAGCAGACTCATTCTTTTCTCTATGACCAGCTTTTCCAGGGTTGGGTGGGCTTGTGTATAAGTAGAAGTAGTTGAGGATGACAACCATTTTGTTGGGAGAAGAGAAACTGTTCTTCTTTCTGGTTCTGTCGTCTTACAATGCCCTCTTGTGCAGAGCTCCCCACACTAGTCCTAGCTCCACACTAGTCTGGCTTTTGGCATCATTGGCTGTCAGATTGTTTAAGTTATGAATTAGTTTTCAAGTAAACTAGTGAACTTAAGATAAGCATGTGAGTCAAGTTTAATATGCACAAAGGATGCTACTGATGCCATTTGGACCTTGAACATCCCCCATGTGCTAAAGTCTTGATCTCCAGTGTGGCACCATGGCAGAGATTTTGGAAACCAAGAGTTTGAGCCTACAGAGGTCCTTAGTCATTAAGACTATCTCTTGGAAGGGGACATGGGACCCTGACCTCTTCCTCTTCCATTTCTCTATGTTCTCTGACTGCTGAGAAGAACATCATATGTCTTATTCTCTTGCTGCAATGTGCTACCTCTCCTCAGATCTAAAACGTGGACATGGGACTGTCCATGTCATGGGACAGTCATAAGCTGAAGCCTCCAAAACTGTGAGCCCAAATGACATTTTCCTCTTCATAAGTTAATTTTGTGGGCATTTTGACGAGACAAGTGTCTCATATACTGGTAATTTTGTTGTTGTTATGTCTCTTGCTTACCAAACCATTCCTAGTGCCTGGAATGCAGACCTTTCTATCCATTTCCTCCTCTTGACATCTGAAATAGTTCTCTCTCTTGAACTGAGTTTTCCTCCCAGACACTTGTTTTGAGCTCCCTTCTTTACAGCTCTGAAACCTGGACAATCAAATGCTTCGCTCCTTACAACAGCGGCCGAATGTGTTTGAGATGGCATGTCTCAGGAGGATTCTAGACATCACACAAAGAGATAGGCTGCACAACGATGCCATTAAGAAACATTTCTATCTATGGAAGGAAGCAAAGTATAGGATATGGCAATGGCACTTGAGATACTTGTTATGAGAGTGTTATGAGAATGAATGACGGCAGATACTCAAAGAGAGCACTGCTTGGAGGAGTGCACAGGATAAAGCAAAAATGAGGGCCCCTTTATGCTGAATAGAGGGCATAAAGGAAGACTGTGGAACCTTGGGTATGACAATAACACAAGCATGTAGGGCTGCTCAGGATAGGAACAACTGGAGAACCGCCATACACAGGCTGCTCCTGCGTGCTTGATGATGTGGGCATGTTATTATAGCAGAAAACTGATTAACATGGAAGACATGGAGTAAAGTCTACTTAGTGTCCCCAGAAAATATTAAGATCAAGGATTAAGTTCATGTCAAAACCAGTGCACTCTAAAGGGTTAGATAACGGTTAAAAATGTTGATGTGTTTGAGGAAGAGTGGTGTGGGAAGATGAACCTAGCACACAGGAAAGACCTGATTAACAGCACCCCCTTACAGCATGAAGCAGTTTGGAGAGAAAAAACTGCGCCCATATTCCCAAATATTGTTTGTAAATGTTCTTTTACGTTTAAAGGGGGAGATGATATAGATATAATTAATTTGCACTGATATGAATCTTGGTTTGTTGATATAAATTTAAGGTCAATGTTGTTATATGTATATGTATTTCTTCTCTTGGTTAAGTTATTGTGATTGTGTAGTTCATTTAAAACTGTGATGTATAATTAGGAAATATGGGTTGTTAATGGATAATCATTGATAATAGTCAAGCTTGTAGTCATGTTAGTTAGATTTTCTAGATATATAGAGATAT
>LOEQ01007120.1:49402-62207 GCA_001685075.1 Bramus lutescens | reverse complement strand
TCTTTCTTTCTTTCTTTCTTTTTCCATTTTTAAGATAGGGTTTCTCTGTGTGTCCCTGGCTGTCCTGGAACTCACTCCGTAGATCAGGCTGACCTTGAACTCAAAGATCCATCTGCCTCTGCCTCCCAAGCGAACTCAAAGATCCATCTGCCTCTGCCTCCCAAGCGCTGGGATTAAAATAAAGGCATGGCTTTTCTGTCATTTCTTAGAAAACGGAGCACAAAACTAGATGGTAAAATACAGAAACTTCTGGGTGTGTTAAATTCCTTGAAATTTCTCTGGACTGTTCCTACTACTGACTGAATAAAATTCAGAACATCACTGAGAAATCCATAGAAGCACACTGGACCCTTAACCAAAAGTGAAAGCCTTCTTAAACTAAGAGCCACCACAGGGATAGGGTCTAGGACAGTGGTAGAACATGAAGTCCTGGGTTTGATCTCTAGCACAAGAAAAAAATGGAGGCAGAGAGAAACCATGTATCTGTGCATTACAAAAAAAAATCACTACATTACAGACACATTACAAAAGTTCCCACATATATCTCTCTGAATTAAAACACCTCTTCTCCAGGAAGTCTTCAAGCCACCCGGCCTAAGGAATCCCCCTAATGGACTTAAGGTGTCCCACGTCTCACTTACAGTGCTTCCATTCCTATATTTACATCTATCTACCCAATCTGCCCAAGAGAATGAACATTCCAGAGGAAAAATAGCATCTGTCTTTATTCAGGACTACACAGCCAATAATAAATGTGCTCTTGCACACACATGTACACACATACACATTGCAATACAAGTGTGCATGTGCACACATGCACTTTTTTTTTCAAAAAAGAAAAGAAAGAAACATTTCTGGGCTGGAGAAATAGCTGAGCATTTGTACAAGGCACTGGGATCAATCCTAAGCAACATAAAAAGTAAGCAAATAATTAATATGTGTTTGTTTGGTCAAAAGTGAAACCCCAGCCCTCTAACACCCTATATGCAAAGAGTCTGGAATGTAATATTGAGTTGGACTCCAATTCCCAGCCTGCCAAGTGCTTGAATTCAATTCCCAGCCTGCCAAGCACTGACCCATCCCCAGAGAGGGTCAGGACCACTCCCACAGGGTATTTAGGCTCGTGCTGGAAAAAGGAACACATAATCTCGGGGTTTTCATGGGCTCCTCTCCTCACCATGCTGTCTCAGTCCACCTGAGAGTGCCGCATTTATTAAACACAGTATTTTAATTCGGTCTAATCTGGTCTGATTGGTGTTCTTTGCATTGGCAGAGTGGCTTTTCTTAAGATTAAAATCAAACAAATAGAGGTCCCACTTAAAAGAGTCTATTTTTTTCCCACAGGCCCAAGGCCTAGGGTCCTGGGCTACCTGCTGGAAAACGTCCTTCCCCCGTGCCCTCCGCCAGGCAAGATCAGCTTCACTCGGTGAGTCGTCCCCCCCTTTTAAACTGCATTGCCGGTAGGGTCTTGAGGTGGCCCATTTGCTTTTTGGGTTTTCCGCTGAAGCCACAGGCCCACGCCAGAATCCTGATCCACGTGGTGAAAACGTCCCCCACTCATTTCTCATGTACCCCCGTTTTCACTCAAGGGCTCTGTTCAGTGGACACATTGCAACAGGCTTGAGTCACAGAAGCATGCGCTTCTAATGGGTTTCTTGTGATTCCAAGCCAATTACTCAAATGCCCTTAGATGGCCTTTTACAAAAAAAATCCTTTTAAATTGGGGCTATCTAACGTAAATTAACAATGCATCAAAAGCCCACAGTTTCTAAATGCACACTCTCATCCCACCCACTTTCGTGTGTGTGTGTCTCTCTCTCTTTATTCGCAGCCAGTACTCTCGCCTCCCCCACCGCTCCCCCTCCCCCTCCCTCTCTCTCTCCCCTTATTCACAACCAGCAGTTTGTCTTGACCTCACTTCCATTTCTCCATAGCCCGCGCCAGGCAGTGAGGACCCCTGTTCCGGATTCGGGGATCTAAACCCGACTCCCTTTCCATTGCTGAGGACAGCGGAGGCCATTGCCCATCTCTTCTGAACAGGCACTCGTCCATCAGCTGTTTCCCTGGCCTTTGCTGTCTACTCTGAGATCACTCTAGCCCCTCCTTGCTGTTTGCCACTTGGGCAGCCTTTTACAAAAAAAATCCTTTTAAATTGGGACAAACACCTAACTCAAACAAGGCTCCAAAAGCCCACAGTTTCTGCCACACACTCTGCTACCCCCCCCTTCCCTGCTTCCCTAAGCTGTTCGCTGTTTGTCTCACTCTAAAATTTTTTAAAAATAAATCTGTTTCCCCTGTCCTTCCACCCTCCTGGCTTCTGCCACCTAACTACGCCAAAATTTTAAGTTGGTCAGCTAACACAGGTTTCTAAAAATGTTTTGTTTGTCTGACTGTCAAAATGATGTGGCCACAGTATGTCTGTGTAACTTTATAAATGTTTCTGTGTGCCTGTGTGCTCGTTTTAAGGTTCCTCGACTTACTAAAATATTCCTTTTAATCTTCTCACATCTACTAGCATTGATAAACTGTAACTAATTGGATAAAATAGACGCCTAAATCTATCTTATATGCCCAGCTTAAATAACAGGTAATGGTACCTAGTTCTCAGTGCCTTTACAGATCTAAGGGCATGGCATTTTAACAAGAGCTTCTAACACAGACATGCAGCTTCTGAAGCATCCTTTAGCTCCTCCAAGAAGACAGAAGACCTTCCGCCTCCAGGCCTTCCCTCTGGGTTTGGTAAAACAACCACAGAGCAAAAAGGGGCCTTTCACCTCTTCAGCTTCCTGGATGCTTCTTCACCCAGGGAAATGATCCAAGACAGGTAGATTAAAATCTTCCCCTCACTGGAAAACCCTTTGGGCCTCTTGTGCTCAGCAGCTAACAGCAAGCACTGCTTCTGAGACTGGTGTTCTCCAAGGACTAAGAAGAGGATTTGGGATTGCCTGTGTAGCTAAAAAGCTGTCTCATTTTTGCTGATTTATCCCTCCCAGATCTGTCTAATGGCATTTGACAATTTAAGGTACTGTTAACTCATTACTTCATTTATGACATTTAATAAAGTTTCCTGCTAAAATACAGACAGGTATGCCTCCTTCACAGGCTTCACAGTCCAGGACTAACAGGTTTCAGGTATGTCTTTGGAGGTTCAGAGTTCCCAATTTCCTTTACCTTTTAACCTAAAACAATTGCCTTCTGCTATGACACCAAGATGTAAGAACTGCTCCAGTTCTCTTACAGATTCCTGGAAAACTTCTACTGCAGTATCAAAATCAGGTCTGGTTAAAAAAAAAAAAAAAGTACCCTAACAATCTCCAGAGCCTTCTGCTAACCCCAGCCAGTTTAAAGCATATTTTACAGGTCACTCCTACTGCCTGGGCCAAGACCACCCTACAAACCACTCCCCAGACAATGCCAAAAGTCCTGTACCAGCCCCTGGGACTTCACCATTGGTACCAACTCTCCTGGATTAAGGACACCTGTCAACTAAAATCTGGTTTTAAAAAATCCAGGGTGATCTGCTATTGTGTCCCATCCCACAGCTAGCCCCTATTTTTTCTCCTAGCTACCTGCCTTCTCATACTCCAGATGACAGGAAACCGGATGCTGCTCCAGCCACACCTCTCACTAAGGGTGTGCACACCAACTCCCAGCTCTCTCCTGGCCCACATAGCCCCATGCCCACAGGAAATAGCCAGACTTGAGCCGACGCCCCTATATCCAAGGACTCCGGGATGTTCAATTAAAAGTGAAACCCCAGTCCTCTAACACCCCTATATCCAAAGAGTCTGGAATGTAATATTGAGTTGGACTCCAATTCCCAGCTTGTTAAGCTTTTAGACTCCAATTCCCAGCCTGCCAAGTGCTTGGACTCAAACTCCCAGTCTGCCAAGTGCTGACTACTCCCCAGAAAGGGTCAGGACCACTCCTACAGGGTATTAGGCTTGCACAAGAAAAAGGAACACATGGTTTCTGGGGTTTGTGTGGGCTCCTCTCCTCGCCTTGCTGTCTTGGTCCACCCAAGAGTGCCACATTTATTAAACATGGGCATTTTAATTTGGTCTAATCTGGTCTGATTGGAGTTCTTTGCATCAGCAGAGCGAAATTTCTTAAGATTAAACCAAACAGCATTTCTGAGAGGAAAGGAAAATAAAATTAACTTTTTAAAACCTAAATACAGACATGCCTCAGCCATATTAAAATCCTCACTAGGAATACTTATATTATCAAAAGACATTCCTATTTCAAAATAATTTCCTCTAATTTATTTAGGGATATATAAACTTCTAGACTAAAATTAACTTAAGAAACATCAATCAAAATAGACTGAAAATATTTTTATAAATGCTGTACTCTAAATCAACAGGAAACAGAAATCATGCACACAGACCTGCTTCTGAAGATATCAGGGATCGCTTTAAGCCTTTACTGAGTCTATCTACAAGCCACCACTCAACATTCAAGGAATAACCAGGACTGTGAGCTGGGTTACACAGTTGTTCATTATACAAGGCTGAAGGAGAAAATGGGGTACCCTTTTCTGTGTCATTTGCTATAAAAGCAAAAGGTGCAGCGGTGGTCCAGAATCTCTTCCCAGAATAATTTAGTATAACAGACACCAGTTTATATGTAAACTATATAATTTTTTTCTGCTGTAATTATGAGATACATGTGAGAGAACAAGAAACAAAGAGGGACTAAGAAAGAGCATCCAGTCTAGGCACACAGAACTTCCCAGAGTGCCCTTACTACAAAGGAGGCGCTACATCTTAAGACAGCACAACTCCAGACGCAATGTTCCTGATCCCCATTCCTGAAAAGCCCCTTTCTTCCCAGACTATCTTTTGTTATCTGATTTTCTCTCTTCTCCCCTTTACCNTTTTGCCTGTAATACTTTGCTCAAGCACCAACCACTAAATTCCATCCCCTATCTCAGATTTCAGCTTTGGCTGTCATCCCAAGGAAGATAATTAAAAATGAAATATATGTTTAAAAATAAATTCTTTAACTCACTCATTTCACAGTTACTATTTACTAGATACAGTTTATTCAAACCAAGAATAAAACATTAATTAACTCACTACTTATTAAGGCATTATTATGAGCTGGGAATATAACAAGGAAAGAGGTATGGAGGCACAACCTTTAATTCCAGCACTCAGGAGGCAGAGGCAAGTGAATCTCTGAGTTTGTGGCCAGTTTGATTTACAGAGTGAGTTCCAGTACAGTTAGGAATACAGGGAGAAACCTCGGAGCAGGGAGGAATCAAAAACCCTTGTAACTTATATTCCAGTGGTGGGAAGCACACAATGTAGTTAGTAATATTTTTGTTAGGCAACAGCTGGCAGAATATGGTGGGAAGCTTATATTCCTAGCAGGACTGCCCACAAATTCAAAGTTGGTTAGATCTACATAGTGAGTTCCAGACTAACCAGGGCTGCATAACAAGACCCTATATCAAAAATCCAAAACTGTTATGAAGGGGGGGAAATCAGATGGTGGGGGAGGAGGGACAGAGATGGGTTAACAGGGAGTGTGAAGAGAGGCAGTTTCCAATAAGATAGTGGGGATGGGCCTCGCTGAGGAGGTACCAAATGAACCAAAATTATAAGGAAACAAGGGAAAACCATTAAAAGGCAATACAAAGACCCTAAAGGGGGTGCACTCAAGGAACACAGTGCTTCTTGGGAATAAAGGGAATAGGCAAGAAGGTAAGGATTGGGACCAAAGAGAGAAGCAAGGCAGAGCAGCCACAGTGGCAGGAAGAGAGTCAGTTTCTACTGTGGGTCAAATACGGACTGGCTCAGAGAGCTGAGGAGGCACAATAGCTGATTTATATTGTTGAGAATTATCCTGAGACCAGGCATGATGGCCCACACCTATGATCCCAGCACTTGGGAGGCAGAGGCAGGTGGATCTCTTTGTGTGAAAAGCCAGCCAGGTCTACATAACAAATTACAGACCAGCTAGAGACAAACAGACACTGTCTCAAAAACAAAACAAAACAACAGACTGTGGCTAGTGTGCTGAGAGTTGAAGTAATCTAAATAAGAGGAACTGGCAACTACCACCAGGGTAGCACTGGTGTGGTGAGAAGCAGACAGAGACAGCAGGATCCCTGATGGAGAGATATGAGTTGTGTGAGAAGTCAATAAAGATTCCAAGGTGTCATGTCAGTCTGAGCAACTGGAAGAATAGTGTTTGTCATCAACTGACTTGGAAAAGGCTGATAAGTAGTCTAAACAAAGATCAGGGCTTTAATAGTATACATATTAAATGTAGGAATAAAATGTTGCTAAGCTTCAAGATTTCAGTATCATATAAGTTATAGTAACACAGATTAGTAACTCAAGGGGGTTCAGGTCTTCACTCATCTTGACCAATACAGAACCCACTCTCCAACACCCTCCCCCAGACACAGAGTTCATGCTCAGACTTCTCAATTCCTGGAAAGAGCAGCTCCTTCACTCTCTGCTCCAACATCCCTTACTGCTTCAACTCAAATTAAAATGCAAAGCAAACTCTTGACATCATCCCATGCAAACCGACGTTCCATAATGACCCACAATTCCCCATCACAAACGCACACACATCAGACAAGTCTCACAAGCACAAAGCCAGTGAACCATAGCCCAAGACCAACTCTTAACAGCTGGGTTCTCACTTCCATAGTGATTTGATGCTTGCTGAGTGGGAGTGTAGCTGAATGCCGTCTCCATAATCCATGCATTTCCTGGGTATCTGGGTTTCTTGACAGGCAACTATGCTGTCAGGCTAGCCTTCAACCCATCTCAGAGAACTGGTATTACCAAGGGCTGGGAATGAGTTGGGAATGAAAGCATGTGTTACTCTACCTGGCTAACACATTAGCCTTACACGGTCTCACATGTCCTATATGCTTCCAATGCAGAGGAAGGCCTGACTTCTATTTCAAGGTCTTCTGCACAACTCTTTCACAGACTCCTTTAGTTGTGGCTTACGGATGTGAACTGATGGTTCATCACGACAAAACTTTCCTGCATTCTTTACACTGAGAGTGAGTCACCTACATGGATATTCAGAAATAAGGTTTAGCAAAGTTTCCCGACATCCCTTAAGTACACAGGCATTTTCCACATGTATGAATTCTCTTATGAGAGGCAGCAATACAATATCATTTTTTTCCCCAAAATTCTTCATAGGCATCTTGGGACAGGAGAGATGTCTCAGAGGTTAGAGAAGCATATTGTTCTTTCCGAAGATCCAAACCCCCACCTCAGGTGGCTCACAAACACCTGTTAACTACTCCAGCTCCAGAAGATGACAGCTTCTGTCTCCTCCACAGACCTATAGTCATGTACTCGGACACACACATACACAAGAGAGACACAGAGAGAGTAGAGATAGAGATAGAGAGGGAGGGAAACAGAGAGAGAGAGAGTTAAAAATAAATCTTTAAAAAAAAATACCCAGGTATGGTGGCCCGCACTTTTAATCCCACACTCAGAAAGCATGCATGGTCTACACAGAGACTTCCATGCCAGCCAGGGCCACACAGTGAGACCCTGTCTCAGAAACAAAACAAAACCTTCCGACATTTCTAATAGGAATCCCAGGTTAGTTTGAGAACCAGGAAATTGAGAAACAAACAAGTAGAAGCAAGCCACCTGCAAATACATACCAAGTTAACTTTCCAGGTTAATCAGAATGAAGCTTTAGAAAATCTCTTTCCCTCTGGTTCTAACATAAACAGCAGCCACCAAGAATCACAGGGACACACCCCAGCACCACCGCCTAGGCAATACTAAAGCCTAAATGCTTTCGAACTTGTAGGCTGCAGCTATGACTGCTGCAGAGAAGCTGAAAGAGAAGCAAATACACACACACAGCTTCTCCAGACTCAGAAACTCACCAGCTCTACAGGAAGATCTAAAGGGAAGGAAGGTCACATGAGCACTCAAACTGATTTCCTAGAGAAAGGCTAAAAATCACTGCTTTCCTCATCCAGCTCTGACTCCCAATTTCAAAAGCATTGGAGAGACAGCTCAGCTGCTGCTGCTCATGCAGAGGACCCAGGTTCAATCCCCAGAACCCACACAGCAGCTCACAACCACTGTAACTCCAGTTCCAGCATCCTCTGGACTCCTTGGACACCAGGCACATAACATACATGCAGTTAAATGTATAAAGATTACATTTTAAAAAAGACATCCAAACTCTAAACAGCTCTCAATATCCTCTGGATGATGAACTCGGGTCCCGACACTTCTCAAAGCACAGTCCTGCTCATTCTTTTGTGCTCCCAGATGTCCCTCCTTTGAATCGCCCACATTCAGACTTCTGTTTCCCAGCTTTTAATCACTCTTTAGGCTTCAGCTGCTTCTCTGAGTCCTCTAATTAAGCAGAGCCTGATCTAGATGTATCGCTCACCCTCACAGAGCCTGCAAGACTCCTTGCCTTGCCACCAGAAGTAGACTGTGCTTGTACAGGCTTGCAGGCACAAGGCCAGAAACAGAGCTAGCTGGCCAGTCTTCTTCACAGCGCTCTCCTTTCAATTACAACAAAATCACTGCTGCTCTTCATGCGCCTCTGAAGCACAGAAAGCCGAAATCTACAGCATCCACTCCAATGCCACTGTGCTGTCCTCCAGCACAGCATGTGTACCCAAGAGTACAAGTACCTCCCCTTAGTAGAAAAGAAGAAAACAAAACAAAAACCAGTGCTGGCTAGCTCCTCTGTTCTGTCATTTAATCTGCACTCAAGCCTGAAAAGTGCAAACAGTCAGTGAGTTAACTAGACTCTCACCTAAGAAAACAGGAAAATGCAAATATGGCAAGACAACAGACAGCTCAGAAGTATTTCTGCAGTGTCCCTTCTTCCCAGGAACACACATCAGAATAACTAGACCTCCAGTTAGGCAGTCCACCACCTAGGAAAAAAGGCAAGACCCTAGTACTTCAGGGAGAACAGAACCCCTGTGATGGCACACATACTCAGAGAGCAAAGTTAAATTTGCACAGTGCCAGCCTCTTCCTGAAGCACATTCTGAGAAGGCAGAAAGGATACTTGACATTTGTGGCCGCTACCATTTCCATTCCATCCAGCGTAACAAAGTAACATGCAGGAAATCAGAAGGAAATGCTCCAGTTAAAAACCTCACAAAAGATCAAGATATTTCCAAATTTCCATGGAATGCCAAACTAGAAAATACAGATACACTACAGGTAAAGACTGTGCTCACAAAGGATTCAGCACAACACCTATGTACAAATCACACATTAACAATAATAACTAGTGAAGTAAAAGTATAGGCTCATGTAAGAGAACTGTCCTAATAATTCTTTCTTCCAAAAAAAAAATCTCAACAAAATTAAGACACAGTAAATAAAGGCAGTGAGAAAAGCTACTGAAAATACTTCTGGTAAAACTAAACCACAACCTCTAACCTGGCTGGGGGAAAAAAGTGTGTGCCTGTGTATGTGTGTGGGCATATTCACACATCTATCAAAGCTACACAGTGCCCAGAACTAGTGGTTAATTATGAAAAGCCTTAATGTTCTATAATTACATCAACCCAAGTTATGAAACAATAAAGATTTAAAATATGTGACCTATGAGATTTGGAAATTAGTCTGTAATGAATGCCTTTAATCCCAGCACTCAGGAGGCAGAGGCAGATGGATCTATGTGAGTTCAAGGCCAGTCTGGCCTACATAGTGAGTTCCTGGACAGAACTACATAGTGAGACCCAGCCAGAGCTACATGAGACCTTGCCTCAAAAACTAAATAAATAAAATAAAAGATTGAAAAATTCTAATAATCTAGTTTTAAACAATTCTTCTGAAAAACCTTCTAAATGCTGATGGTTCCATTTAGTAAACACACACACTACATTCAAGTTTTGGTTGGAGGTAAAGGATGTATAGTAATGGCAATAAGCTAGATGCCTTGCCCTGAAAATTCCAACTGCTAATGTTCCACTAAGTTCAGAAGTAGAAAAACAAGGTGTAAGAAGGCACAGGTCAACCCCTGGGCAGGGGGAGGGGAGGCGCTGCACTGTCTTTTCTGGCTAGAGAAGACCTTGAGTCTAGACTTTCCACCTCCCACTTTCTCAGTTCTCTTCCAGACTGACACCTACTGAAGATAAGAATCATTCCTCAGGCTACTACTGTCCATTACAAGATGGGAATCTTCTCCAGTATCCGACCTCTTCAAGGTATGCTGGCAAATCATAGAACCCAAGATGCCTACAACCATGTTCTTAATACAAAGCACTTACAGGTAGGAACATACAAAAGGAATAAATGTAATGTGGAGATGGATAAACCAGGGGAATGAAGGCCCTGAAATTAGCTCTGATGTGGGTCTCCCTGCCCAAAGCAACACAAACACCGGGCAATAAAAAACATGGGTAAGTTATAAACAACAAAAAAGAGCTTTCTTGATTCACACTATACAAGTATTGGTGAATTAAAACTTACACAACAAAGAGTATGCATATGAAAGTGATTTTATATTAAATTTTGATACAAGCTACTAAGAAGTAAAACACTATAATTTTACTGCCTTATCTTCAAAACACTAAAATGGAATTTGTTCAACCAAGTCACCAATCTGTTTTCAGCAGAGAGAACACGCTGCCTCTGTTTAACACGAAGGACAAGAGCTCATCACTGCAAACCATGCTGTTTGGGTCCACCATGAAACCAGGAAACAGGCAGCCCAGGTATAATTACAGCTGTAAGCCTAATGTGCCTTCAGGTTCAGCCAGGAATGAAAGCCCAAGAGAGTAAGCAGAATTGACTTGCCTCTCTCCTTGCTACAGAAGGGAAGTTTTAATAACACTCTCACAACATGTTACATAACCAGCACACAACAATCTGATTCAAACCTCACTAGCAACATTCTGCCACTGTCTCACACTGCAATTAATGGCTGACTCTGCCAGAGGGAAAAGAAAGGCAACACATCCATCTACCCATTTCTTGGTGCCCATCAGTGAACCAGGTAAGCACAGTGCTGCACAAAACACAGACACATTTTATTCCCTCCCCCAGTTCACTGACTTCTTCCTTCCTTCAACTATCTATCCCATATCCCATGGATGCACGGAAAACTTTATCTGTGAGGTCGGTGCAGTGCGGTCTGCAGGCTTCAGCCAGCTAAAGAACAAGCCAACCAATCCAAACAAACAACCAAGTGTGAGGGTGTGGGCTTGTGATCCTAGCCTTTGGGAGGTAGAGGTAGGAGTTCAGTCAGGGTCATCCCGGACTACGTAGCAAGTTTGAGGCCAACCTGGGCTAGTAGTCTGCAGAATGGAGGAGGGAAGTCAATCGAGAAGATTCGTGTATGACCTAAATAAAGTGACCAAACGATGGGTGGCATTTGCAACAAAGACACAGTAAAGGCTTCCGTGATAACAGCCGTGATCTGAAAAGACTGAGTGGGGGAGCAGCAGAGGAAGGAGAGGTGCCCCGGAGATCAATCGTGTAAGCAATCAAACAAAATGAAAGGTTTTTCACACAAGGCCTCACTAGGTAGCGCTGGCTGGCCTTGAACTCAGGCAGATCTACCAGCCTCTGCCTCCCAAGTATTGGGATAAATTTAAGGTTTAAGCCAGCATGCCTGGCTTAAAAAAAAAAAAATCTGAGCTTAATACATAAATGTTATAAAGGTTATATTTTGATAAACTGTTGCTTCTCAGTTGTGTTGGATATTTTTATAACTTCAGGGTTTTGTTTTTGTTTTTTTTTAGAGGGGGGAAAAATGTTACCAAATGGGTAAAAGGAAGAATGGAATTTGTTACTACTGACCCACTGACTTTCTCTGCAAAACCTGAAACAATCTCAGGTCAGAGTGTGAAACTGTCCCGTCTGGCGGCATGTGGGCACTGTTTGCATACAATGGGCACTATGGGCTGGCATTTGGCAGAAATATTCAACTAAGCCTACTGGGTTTTCAGCTTCAAGTTAAAATGAAAAGCTACCTCGCTAGTGGTAACTCCCATACACTAAGGACATCCGAGCACTCTTTGTTTAAAAAAAGAAAGACTGCCAGACCGGTGATGGCTCACCACTGCAATCCCAGCACTTGGAAGACTGAGGCAGGAGGACTGGCTGGAGTTCAAGGTCTGCATTGAAAGACCCTGTCAGAGAGAAAAGAACATCACATGTACCCTTTTCTCTTAGCTTCTGTAAAGCCAACCAACGAAGTCCACTGATCCTAGTCTCTGTTGCTAGGTAGGAACACACTTGATAGCGCTAGGCAACAGGCATGATGTGACAAACGCCACCAGACTTCAAAACTTTTTCCAAAGAAAGATAAACAAGATATACTTAGCACCACACCCATTTAGACGCAAACGCGGCCAGGAGTACGCCCTCCCACCTCCAGCTGCCCAAGAAACATTGTTTTTACAATCAAGATAAAGATCGAGCCTAGAGTGTTCGGCCAGTCCTGGCTCCCAGGTTGGCCTGGGCTCCATTCGCCGGTGCCATCCAAAAACCGGAGTCGGGACAGACGCTTCAGATAGCTGGCACACCTCCAAATACCTCGACTCGCCAGCTCTTTCTGCAACCAAAATGTCCAGGCTACTGAGCATGCTCCGACCTCAGACGGGTGCCACGGGGGAGTTTTCAAAGCTCGGGCTCGCACCTCGGCGCCGCACTAGCCTCGGAAAAGCGAAAAGGAACCGGGCCAGGGAGTGGGGGGTTAAGAATGCACTGGGGCACGCACGCCCGAGGGAACCACCGGGACCGGGCGAAGGACGAAAGCTGCTTCAGTTCCTCACATAAAGTTTGGCGAGGCGCGAGGACCTCGGCGACGT
>LOEQ01007120.1:18377-34854 GCA_001685075.1 Bramus lutescens | reverse complement strand
GAGCCAGGCCCGGGCCATGGGGGTTCGCTGTTCCCCTCCCTGGAGCCTGCAGCTCTTGAGAATTCTTTCTCACTCCCTTCCCATGTGAGCAGCCTGGGGAGTCTGTCAAGAGAAACCTTGGGTTCGAGCCAGGACAAAATAAAATGGTGGCGAGATGGATGCATCAAGCCAAGAATGAGAACTGAGCGAAGGTTGGTGACGCCCAAGGGCGAAGGGGTGTCACTGCCAGGGAAGGGCCTGGGATCTGTGAGGGTGACACAGGGTCGGGTTGTGGGGCGGAGAGTGGGAGGGAGCGCAATGCTTCCAAGTTCTTCGGGTTGAGGAGGGTAAAGGTGTGGGAGTGTGAGCTGTGGGCAGCAGTTTGCGTTTCCTGCGGAAGGAAGGAAGCCAGAGAGGCTGCACAGTATTGACCCAGACAGTCTGGAAGCTTAGGCTCCTGTCCAGTGAGGATGACAAAGACTGAACTAGACGGTCCAGGGGACGCTCTTACCGTGTTTAGTCAGGCTCTTATCAGAGTGTTCATTGTTTATTAGCAGGCAACCCCACTGTCTCTCCCTTAGTGAAGGACTGAGTGGTTAATAAAGAAAGGGGTCCAGCCCAGGGAAGAACCCTTTAACCTAGATAAGGTCCCCCTCCATCCGTCCCAAGTAAGATGAGGAGAGGCTGTGCACGTATGTATGTGTCCACGCGTGGATAGTAGTGTTGATGGTTATGTGTGGGTTCGCAGGAAGATTCTTTTCTCTACATCCTTGTCTCCCCTTCTTATCTCTATCCCTACCTCTCCATCTTCCCTGCTGCTCCCCCAGCATCCACCTAGAAGGTCCACAACTTCTCCTCCATCCCTCCTTGACCCTGTGAATGTGTCTCCCATTGATGCTAACCTTAGCTTCTCTATCCCACCACCCCCAGGTTCACACCCTTCAATGGCCTCTAGCTCCACCCCTCTGCACTGGCTTTGTCGGCCCCTCTGCATTGGCTTTCCCTCTGACCTTGCATCCTGTCTTCTCCTTCTCTCTTCCTAGACCACATGTTCACCACTCATGTGCCCCTAGAGCACTTATGAGCGAGCCCCTGTCTTCACTGCTTGCCCTCCAGCTCCCCACATTATGCTAGAGCATCTCCTTCAGACTGGGTTCCCACGGAACTTCTATACATACATCTATCTGCATGCTCTTACACACTGGGAATGGAGATGACTGGGTGGGAAGTTGCTTCCCTCTTTCTTTATTGCTAAAAGCTATCCTGGGATCCGGCCTCCAGCAGATATTTAAAAACCAACCGAACAACAACAACAAACTTCTGTAAGTATATAAATGAATGGGAGCAGGAAACACATATTGATTCATTCATTTGTCTAACAAAATTTTGATAGAGTGGCTGCTACACTCTGCCAGGCTCTGGGCCCAGAGCTGTCTATTCCCAGCAGATTTCAGATTCCTGCCTTCAGTGAACTTACAATGTGGGGAAGTACACAGGCATGTGTGTGATGAAGGTAGGTAAATGATACATGGCCAGTTTTATGTCGACTTGACCCGAGCTAGAGTCATCTGAGAGGAGGGAACCTCAATTGAGAAAATGCCTCCATAAGATCAGGCTGTAGGGCATTTTCTTAATTAGTGATCAATGGGGAGGGCTCAGGCCATGGTGGGTGGTGCCATCCCTGGGCTGGTGGTCCTGGATTCTATGAGAAAGCAGGCTGAGCAAGCCATGGGGAATAAGCCAGCAAAGCAGCGCCCCTCCATGGCCTCTGCATCAGCTCCTGCCTCCAGGTTCCTGCCCTGTTTGTCTTCCCTCAGTGATGGACTATGATCTGGAAGTGTATGCCGAAATAAATCCTTTTCTCCTGAACTTGTTCTTAGGTGATGTGATGGGCAGGGAGGTGACAGATCCTCTTTAAAGATGCAGTGTTTGAGGTGACATTCAAAGCCAGAGTAGAAGTGAGTCAGGTCAGGAAAGGGAGGAGAGAATTCTGGGATAATGGTGGCGTGTACAGAGGCAACGGAACTACAGAAACATTGCAAGAGAGGAAAGAAGCAGCAGGAGGGAAGCAGAGACTCATCAGGAGGCCCCTTCCCCCCGTCCCTCCCCACTCTTACAGTGACCCTGAGCAGGAGGGAAGCAGAGACTCATCAGGAGGCCCCTTCCCCCTTCCCTCCCCACTCTTACAGTGACCCTGTGGATGAAACTTGGGATATGGCTGTGGNAGAGAGGAAAGAAGCAGCAGGAGGGAAGCAGAGACTCATCAGGAGGCCCCTTCCTCCCCGTCCCTCCCCACTCTTACAGTGACCCTGTGGATGAAACTTGGGATATGGCTGTGGAGCTCCTCTGGGTACCAGACACCAGGCGAGGTATTAGGGGATGGAGAGCTCAGGTCTTGTGAGGAGAGAGGATGCTCAGAACTAAATCTCTCCTTCCTCCAATCCAGTACATGCCTTGTCCAGCCAAGGCTCCAAGAATGGACTGAGCTCTCTGATGGAGAAACCGCGGGACCCGGAAAATCTGGTGTGTATATCATGTACAGCTGAATGGGTAGGTAGGGTCATTGCTCACAGCTGAACACAGAAGTGGGGTTATTACAGGTTAGCTAATGTCTGTCCATCCATCTCATCAGTGGGGAGAGAAAGCTCTGGTAGACATTTTCGACCCACACTGTCAACTTCCTCACACCGGCCAAGGAAGGCTTTGTCATCTCTCCGTACCTCAACTCCCGCTGTGTGTGTGATGGGGAGAAGCTTTGGAGTCCTTGACTACGCCCAGGTCAAACAGTACACATTCACTCAGAACTTCACGGACTCGGGACTTCTTCAACTCCCCGCAAGTACCAGCCTTCTATTACCAGGACAGTCACTGTGTCCCCAGTCATCCCTGCCTCCCTGCTTCATCCTTTAAAGTCCACAAGCTACCCAATGCTCAGGAGCATCAGAAAACCCCAACTTGCCTAAGCATGATGCCTTCTGGGTTAAAATCAACCAACAGCTCTCCCTTGGCTGAAGACCGGCTTCAGATACCCTAGCAACACCCCTGTCATCAGCATCTCCATGGTGTCCTCTCCCATCCCTGTTTCCTCAGGATGCTCACACTGCCTTGTCCACACCATTTCTACAGCATTCCAAGCCTTCCTCTGGTGACCATGGGCCACCAGTTCTGTCTTGAATGCTCCCTGTGTGGTGAGCATCTCAGAGTCCCCAAAGAGAACCTCTGGAATGGGACTGAGAGCCTCCTGGGACTAGGCACAGCTCAGATTTTTCTTAGTCCCAAGTATCCAATGACATCAATGGTTAGTGTCCATAAACTGGGCTTGACCAGCCAATCAATTTGCTGACCAAGTAGAAGACTGGGGTTCTCTGCTGCTTGTGGTATCCCCCAAATCTAACATCAGGCCTGGAACATAGTGGATAATCAGTAAATGTGTTTGGAATGGAATGAACAAGTCCCCATCCCAGGGCACCCTGAGCCATTCAGGAGCCTTTCCTGGGGGGACAGAGCAGGAGGAAGCTGATAGCACTAGGCTCTCCATTACTGATCCTGGGCCTCCAACATGGAGTGTGGGCAGAAACTGAATGCTGGAGAATGCCACTCAGAGCTCTCTCCTTCCTGGATGGAAGTTCCATTCCCTAAGCCTGATAGACCACATTACTGCGCTAGGGCGTTCTCTTTGCCTGATATGCTTATGAAGGTTACAGATGGCCACATTGGCCTGCTCTACCCTTGTGAAGCTGAGTCCAAGGATGCTTTCCCATGCCGACAGTCCCTCTGGCCCCTCCCCTTCTAGAGGGACATGCTCCGTTGGCCAGGGTTTATATGAGGTTCTAGACAGACACCCCTTATTCTTAACTGAATGCTCCATAAAGGACTTCTGAACACAGGTAACTCTCTTCGACCTCAGTCTCTCTCCTGAAACACCTGTCTGTGGACGACACCCACAGTCCCTGTGCTTACCCCTTGTTTTCTGACAATCTACACTTGGAGCAGACACCAAGCTCTGAGCCCAAGACCAGCAGCTCAGGGCTGGCTGGTAGCACCCAATGAAGCCATGAGACAAGCAGACAGTCTAGAACTTTTAACACTAATTTGAATGTGCTGTGAGTATTTTGTTGTTGTCCCTCTTTTAGTGAGATGACTGTGGTTGAGAGCAATAACAACCTGAGGGGACCCTCAAGAGTTTCTGTTTTAGATGGGGTCTCACTGTGTGGCCCAGGTTTGCTACAATCTTGAGATTCTGCTGTCTTCACCTCTGGAGTACTTGAGATTTATAGGTGTATACCCCATGCCCCAATCAGGTCACATTTTAAGGTATTTTTAAGTCAATTATCAGACTCCAAATCCCAGAAATTTAATGTCTTACTGTGTGTTTGTAGGCTCTGAGAATAAAATATTTTTAAATAGTTTATTTATTTTATTTTATGTGCATTGGTGTTTTGCCTGCGTGTATGTCTGTATGAGGGTGCCAGATCCCCTGGAACTGGAGTTTTAGACAGTTGTGAGCTGCCATGTGGGTGCTGGGAATTGAACCTAGGTCCTCTAGAAGAGGTGAGTCACCCAACCACTGAGCCATCTCTCCAGCCCCAGATTTGATATTTCCTAAAAGCCTAGTTTAAACATAAATTTGAAGAGTTGTCTTTGAAATTCAAACCAATTTGAATGATTCTGAAATCACAGGGGATTTGGCCTCTTAGATGATAAAAATGTTCGCTTAGTTTATAGAAAAGAAAATAATTCTGAGGGTCCAAGTAGATACCATGTGGAGCATTTCCTCTGCTCTGTAACAGGATGTGTGTTAGGCAAAGACTATACAGAGCTCCAGTTTCCTTCCTTCCTTCATCTTTTTATTATCCTGTTAAAAAAATATGCAGCAAACATCCTCTGTTTGCTGGCCCAAATTCCAAGTGTGGCCAGTACTCAATGGCTCTCTGAAGGCCACACGCCTGCATGATACTGGAAGAGAAATCACTCCGAAAGGCTTGCTGCTACTTCCTTTACTGTTCCTAAGAAAAACAACTCCCTACAATGGGCAAAAGTGGCCTCTCTCCCTCATAATGCATGCCCATCATTGATAAGGTTGTACATGTTTTAGGATCCACAGGTTAGTTGTGAAAGCTTTTACTGTGAGGTAGCATCTTTCTAAATAGTCAAGAGTGTGTCACAAGATACCCTGTGGATTTTCTCTATGTCAGAAAGGAGAGAGAGAGAGAGAGAAATTGCCCAATTGCTAGAACCTTCCTTCAGAAACAGCATTGCAGTCTGCAGTTGGTGGATGTGGTGGTTTGAATGTAACTGGCCCCCACAATCTCGTAGGGAGTGGCACTATTAGGAGATATGGCTTTGTTGCATGTGTATGGCTTTGTTGGAGGAAGTGCATCACTGTGGAGGCAGGCTTTGAGGTTTCCTGTGCTCAGGATACCACCCAGTGTGTCAGTCCACTTCCTGTTGCCTGCAAGATATAGGACTTTCAACTACTCCAGCACCATGTCCGCCTGCACACCACCATGCTCCCCGCCATGATGATAATGGACTGAACCTCTGAACTGTAAGCGAGCCTCCCCAATTAAATGTTTTCTTTATAAGAGTTGTTGTGGTCATGGCATCTCTTCACAGCAATAAAAACCTTAACTGAGACAATGGTCATTCTCAGTTTGGTCAGAATTAAGGAAACCACAGAGTTTCCATACTTCCTATGGGTTCAGGTGATCAGGGAATAAGCATGAGCTGTTTCTGAGGCTCTGGACTTGGTGGCTGTGGAGGGGCAGTGCATGGCTCGCTGGAGAGGATTTACCCAACCCACAAATCTGTGAGAGCCAGCTGCTGTGGGGAGGATTTTGGCACCCCTCAAAGTTCCCATATTGCCTCCTGACCCCACCCTAAAGTAAGGTGATGTGTGGTGTTATGAAGAGGGGGGTCTCTGGAGGAGTTTAGGTCATGGGGCTCTACTATCAGGATTAAGTTCTGTGCCCATGATCGTGGTCCAAGAGTTTTCCTGTTTATGAGTGATGCCTCTTACCAGATCCCAGGTCTGCTGGGCCTTGATCATGGAGCTTTCCAGCCTCAACACTGAGAGCAGTGTCTCTAGACTGCCTGGGCGGAGCTGGTCTGCTTCACAGCTGGGAAGGGAGTGGAGCCCAAGGAGCTGTGGAGAGTCTGCTTCTCTGAATCACCAGTACCTTCAGTTGCTTGAAGAATCAGAGGGTCACAGAGAAAGTACAAAGGCTGTTCCAGGAAGCCAGGGAGGAGGAGGGAAGAATTGGAGACCCAATATCCGGAGTTCCCAGCCTGGGCGAGAGATGGGCTCCCGTGGAAGCCCCTCTTCCTCTGCTGGCCCAGACCCAGCTCCATTCACAAAGGGGAGCCAGTCTTGACCCATAGTTCCATGGGAAGAGAAAGTAGGAGGCCAGCCCTGCATCCAGATGCCTGGCTCACTGTGCTCTGCTCGGAATTCCCATATCACCGGGTAAGGCAGGACGTGTCAGTGCTTGCCTGTTGCAGTCCTCGTCAGCGTCAGACCTGTTAGCTGTGCCTCAGGTCCTGGCAACCTTGCCTACTGCCCACCGAAGATCCCCACAGAGAGCATAAATCAACCCCTCTCTGTATGTCCTGCAGGTTGTACGTGAGCCACATAGTCCCAGCCCTCAGTTTTATTTGCTCTGTTTCGTTCATGTGTTTGTCATCAACCATTCTTCCTGGTTTTTTAACTTAAAACTCTAGGTTAATATGTGTTCATCAAAGACAAGCATCACAGGAACAGATAACAGAGAGGGTAAGAGCCCTGCTGGCTTCCATCAGCCCTCAAGACAACAGCAGTGATATTCCTGTCTATTCACGCAGATCATGTTTCCGTGCATCTGCTACCCCCTAAATTCACTCCACGTAGCACTTTGCAGTCTCTTTTCTCTTACCATAGATCTGCAGCCTTTCTTCTTTACCAAGGGCTGTACACTAATCCACCCCAGTGTGACATCAAGCAGCTCCAACCAGGGGCTTTGCTTCATCTTGCTCTTGGTTGCTATTACAAAGCTGACATACTGAGCATCTGTGCATCTGTGTTGATCTGAATGAGCTCCATGGCTGTTTGTAGTCCTCCTATACTTCTGGCACAGGGTGAAGAACAGGCTTGTACCTGTGTCTCTGTGCACGCATGTGCATGTTCCCACGGGACAGAGTTCATCAGAGGAAGACATGACTTAAAGGATGAATGCATCTTTCGTTTTGGGAAATCCTGCCAGACACTGTAAAAAGGATTGAGCCAGTTTTCACTCCTACTGGCAGAAGCTGAACCACTCTGTTGTACTTCAGTGTTGTCTTGGCTTTTACTAACGTGCAAGTTTAGACACAGAGAAAATGCCATTGCTGGCCTGGCCATAAGATTCCTTCATGGCGTGTGATGGTGGACATCTTCCAATATTGGCTAGAATGTCTCACACAAAGCTACGAGGGGGATGCAATCTGAGGATATTTTCTGAGAAACCCCAAGAGACAGACAGAGGCATGACGAGGACGGCTAGGGATCCACTATGCCAAGCATCTCTCCTTTACTAGGGAGCGTAGCATCTTTTTTCTGAGTAGATAGTCCATATCCCTTCTCCAACACACTCTCTCTGGTTCCCCTTGTCACAGACATCATCAGTTGTGAAAATGAAATACTCGTTGGAGGTACCATTTACACTCCTTTGCGGCCCTTTAGATAGCTGAGCATCCATGTAATGAGCTCCCGATGCAATGTGAGACACAGTATCTCCATAGCTTAGATCTCAGCTATGCTGCTATGTTTAAAATCCTCATTTCTTTACCTACCTGGTCCATGCCTACTGGCATGATGCAAGACTGTTATGGGCAGAATGTGTGTTGGGTCTAGGTGGCCAGGCATGATTAGAAGAAAAGTTTAATATCTTAGTTTGTTCACAAAACATTCCAAGTAAACCATCTGTCTCACTGGACGCTCAAGCAAAGTGACGCTGGAAGCCGGAAGCTAGAACTGATGGACTCATTTGATAGATCTATGCCTGTGGGACTGGAGTGGATGGAATATAAACTGAGCCATGGCCGTGGAGATTTCACACAACACCTCAGTAGAGTGTCCATCCCAGAGGGACATCCTTAGATTTCCGGTATGTCCTCAAACCACAGGGTTTTCCCAAGGCCTGACAGACTAGTTGCCACCTGGCATGACTCTCAGCCCGCTGATGAATCTGCAGAGCTGTTCAAGCCCTGCCTGCAGCTTGGCATCCCCAGGTAATTATTGCCAGAAGCCTCAGGCATCTCAGGTGGCTTTAGGGAGCCTGCTCTGACCCACTGCCCAGAATCTGACCTGCTCCTGGTCCTGGATTTGTAAGTGATCACTGTTTTCTCTCGTTACCATTTTGGTTAAGTTCTTGCTTAGAATACAGAGTTAACAAGTCCCTCCTTAGGTTTCAGTTACATTATGGTTGGGGCTCTGGTTTCTTTTTTCTGTCTTCTCTCTTTTCCTCTAGGTTCTGTGAAGTGAACAACTGTAAACGTGAATGATATAGGCCCCGGACCCAAAAAAGAAAGGGCATGGGCCTACTTCCCACAGCGACCTTGCCATGGTGTACCAGCCCACTCTACCGTGATAAAACACCTGAGATGAAGAGACGTTTGTGTCTTATTTGCTTTCTGCTGCTGTGATAAAGCACAGCTGTGCACATCCAGGGGAGGAAAGGGTTAATTTCATCTTGCAGGTCAGTCTGTCATTGAGGGAAACCAAGGCAGGAGCTCCAACAGGGCAGACACTTGAAGCAGAAACTACAGAGGAACACAGTGTGCTCCCTCTGGATTGCTTGGCTACCTTTCTTATCCAGCTAGGCCCACTACTAGGGATGGCACTGCTCTCAGTGGGCTGGGCCCTCTGATCCCCAAGAAAATGGTCACAGGCCAGTCTAATGTGGGCAGTTCATCATCTGAGGTTTTCTCTTCCTGGGCAAGTCTGGGTTTGTGTCAAGTTGAGAATAGGCAGGGTGGCTCTGATGAAGGCAACGTGGCAGAGGTTATCCCAGTGGTGGGAACCAGTGTGAGGAAGAGATGCCATGTTCAAACAGGAAGTCAAGACCAGCTCAAAGGGCAGGCTTGTTCTCCCCAAAACAAAAGACCTCAGCAGTTCCATGAGAGCTTTATTAAGACCTTCTGAGGACAGCTCCCCCATTGGCCTAGGGGCCTGTCATGAGTCCACCTCTTAAAGGCCTGCCACCACCTGTATCACCATGCTCGAGACCAAACATCCAACAGATCTTCGATGGACATGCTGGGCCTACAGTGGAGGGCAATGCTCTCCCAACCCAGAAAGCTTGGAAACAGGCTACAGAGCCTAGAAGTGTCTCTCCTTTCAGAAATAGCCAGAGTTTCAGGTATGTCCCTATGGGAAATGCTGGAGAGGGGCTCTCCTGCTCTGCGGGGACCCACTGCCTAACAGGCGCACAGACAGGTAGGTGCCTTCTGTGACAAGAGGAAGAGAATTCGCCAGAACTAAAGCTTAACAAAGGTCTGCCACGTGCTAATCGCGGGAATTCTTCACATAGCACCTCCAGGAACTTGTCAGATACAAACTTTGTCTCTGTTTTACAAGTGGAGAAACTGAGGCAAAAAGATCAGAGACTCTCCCAAGCAACACTTTGAGAAACAATGGGATAAAGATGTGTGTCCATAGAACCAGAGGTGTGTGATGAAAGACCAGAAGAGGAAAAGAAGGGGTGGAGTGGACACCGGAGTTTGGGCAGTTAACTGGAGAGTTCTTTTTTTTTTCTCTTCTTTCTTTCTTTTTTTTTCTTATTTCTTTTTTCTTCTTCAAGACAGAGTTTCTCTGTGTAACAGGCCTGGCTGTCTTGGAACTCACTCTGTAGACCAGGCTGGTCTTGAAATCACAGAGATCCATCTGCCTCTGCCTCTGCCTCCCAAGTGCTGGGTTTAAAGGTGTGCATCACAACCACCCTGCTTAGACATTTCTTTAAATCCCATTTAAAAGTCTTCCTGCAACCCCCTCCTGATTCTAGGAATCTTCTTGAAGAATTTTCCCTTCCCCACGAGCTGGCTCAGAGGCCAGCTTGAAAAGCAGAGTCATTTCTCATTCTTTCCTTTCATGTGTATTTCTCAGATCTTGGCCTGGTGGCACTTGGGAGGCCAAGACAGGAAGATTATAAGTTCAAGGCCAACTTGGGCTGCACAACAGGACCTGAAAAAAAAAAAAAAACCAAAAACAAAGCTCAGCAAAGCCAAACAAAAGCCCTCTGCCACTAGACAGAAAAATTTCCATGGTGGCTGTTANCTGTTACTTCCTGGCTGGCTGCAGTGGGCCACTGGAAGGACCCACCTGTCATAAGACAGCAGGCAGAGATGGCAAGCAGGCCAAGCCACGCCAGTCACTATTCCAGAGATCCAAGCATGGTTTCCTGAACAGGGCACATTCTGCCAGACAGCCACAGACCCGGGCAAGTCCTTCCCTTTCCATTACGGCCTTGGTTGCCCTGATTGGAAAGCAAAAGAGCTAATGAGTGAGATGCTTTCTGTGGTCTCTTTCTGTTCCAAAGATTCTGCTTTGTGTCAGGGAAGCAACCCCCTCACATTCCCCACCCTCCGTCCGGGCAAGCGTGCCCCTACTCCAGACTGCTTGTTTTTTTTTTTTCCCCACAAATACTTTGAAGCGACAGCATCTTCCTCCCTCTTCCTCTGTGTGTTTTTGAAGTTGTACATTTGTTCAATTATCTCGTCTTTGATCTAAGTCTCTAGTCTTCTTCAGATTTGAATTTAGTGATAGAGAAAATGCATCTAGGAACGGAACAGCTCTCCTCCCCACACCCACCCTCCCCAAAACCTCAACCGCCCACTGGCTGCTCGGGCACAGAAATCCCCTACACATCGGCTACTCCTGCCCGGCTGCATTTTGTTTCTCCTCCAGAGGGTGTTCCTGTGTCTGACTGAGCTGAAGGAGATGGAGCATGAAGAAGCTGAAAGATCTCACAGAGAGGACAGGCAGGAAGTGTATAGGGAGGATGGCTAATTCCTGCCAATGGGCTGCTGGTTTGTTTCCTGCTGAAATTTAGGGCAAAGGGGTCCCTAGGAAGTGTGGGTCTGGGAGGGTGGAGTGAGATTCTGAGGCCAGAATCCTTCTCTCTCTGTGTGTCTGTGTGTGTGTGTGTGTGTGTGTGTGCCACTGTTCTGTCTGCTTTGAGCTGGAAGCTGCTGCTGAAAGTCGGGAGGGAGGCTTGGCACAGCATTCAAAGCCCTCAGCTTCCGGGAGTGGGCTGTATAGTAGAGGCCCTTGCATGTCTGCCCTTGGCCCAAGTCCATGCTTTTAGGAGGAGCCCAGGGCTTTGGTCCAAAGTCCTTCCAGATAACATAAGCAGGAGTGAACCTAGAATTCTTCATCTATGGTGCAGACTGAAATGGAGGACAAGAAACCACAGTACTGCGTGTGTTCATATCGCCAGGCCTTTGTGGCTTCCATCTCTTCATGCTTTTTCATGCGGTTTCATGAAGGACAATGGCCATTCAATATTGTCAGGGATATTAATTTTCCATTGCACAGAAGAAGAAACAGGGACTGAAAAAATAAGAGAAAGTAACCAACCTATGCTTTAGAACCTTGTCAGGTCCAATCCAGGCGTAGATATTTTCCAACATCTGGTATCCCATGACCAGGGAAGAAAGCTAAAACCAGGCCAGGTGGTGGTGGTGCATGCCTTTAATTCCAGCACTAGGGGGCTGGGACAGAGACAGGCGGATCTCTGTGAGTTCAAGGCCAGTCTGATCTACAAGAACTAGTTCCAGGACAGCCAGGGCTACACTGAGAAACCCTGTCTTGAAAACCAAAAAANAAGAAAGAAAGAAAGAAAGAAAGAAAGAAAGAAAGAAAGAAAGAAAGAAAGAAAGAAAAAGAAAACTAACCCTGCGGCAGCTGTGGCTTTGCATTCAAGGTGCTGTTTTGTAGGCCAGGTGGGAGAGTATCACTTGTCAAACCCTGGGCTTTCTGAGGTGTCTGCTGGTGATCACTGCTCCAGGGCATCCTGTGTCCCAACAAGGCAAGCCAACCCAATTTGAGATCATTTATTTCCTCCAAAAGAGCTTCAGTTAATAGCCTTTATTTTAGATGAATTGATTTTAGATTGACACTACACAATTCTTTCAGCTTACCATATTTTATTGTTTTTATAATATCTGGGGAGAGGGTTCTTATTTTATGTTTAGAACATCAAACAAAAGTGATGGGTTGATCTCCCTTTCTCCCCTTCTTCCAAACACAACTTAGCCAGTATTTGTTGGGAGTTGTGTTTGATGTTGGAAGTATGGCAATGAGCCAAGTGAATGGGAACTTTGACTTCCTGGTGGGGGCCACTGACTATTCATAAGAAAAGACATTTGACACTGCAGGACATCCCTTCACAAATGGCTGAGGAAGACGTGTTAGCACTTGTCTTACAGAAAAAAAAGAGGGCAGGAAGACCCATGTTCCTCATGGTCAAGAGACCATGGAGGGGACCAAGGACCTCTGGAAGGATGACAGCAAAGACCCTTTGTCAGCTAAGAGCATAATGAGTATCAGAATCTGGACCAGAAGACAAGATGGTTTCTGAGCTCCTGAGCAGGGTGGGCAGCAGTTCACATGTGCCTTTAGCCACCTGCATGTTCCCCAGTAGCTCCAGGCTTCTTGGCTGTGCAGGCAAAATGGTACCCACTTCACTGGATATTCAGAGGATTACCAAGGTCTGGCCCAAGCCAGAATGTGCAAATGTGCCTTCATGCCAGATTTGCTTCATGGGAGGGGCTAGTGCTCTCTACCAGTGGCAGGCGGGGCACTCTGTGCCACTGAAGGGTGACCCATGCAAGGACACTAGGGAGTGTTAGTCAAAAGACTTTCTTACTCGCTGGAGTGCCGCAGCTAGCTTTCCTGAAAGGCAAGGCTATCCCTGTGTGCAAAAGCAAAAGCTTGCCTCTCTTCCTCCTGAGGCTACACTTGGGGAAGGACACAGGCTGAAGGGTTTTATCAACTGAAGGCGTTATTTCTCACGCCCATGCCTCTGAATGAGCTTCTCCCCTCAATACAGCTCTTTCTCTTTGAGATGCATAGCATCTGGAGCAGTTGTTCATACAAACATTTGGGTACTTCCCGTTTGCATATTTTATCCCATAGTTTACGTTTTCCAGCACCTTCTGGTGAAACATTTGCAAGCCTGATAACCCCAGGAGACCAGCTGACCTCCCAAGCTTCATCACTTTCCCGGTTTGACTGTCCTCACACCTCTTAGCAGATGGCATAATCAGGCATTAACTCCTGTGTACGCATTTTGTCAGCTCTTTTTCCACTTACAGAGTGAGGACCCAGCACTTCGAGAGAGGCCTGGCCTATAGCAGGCAATCAGTAACTAAGAGAGCGACGGATACTGGAACAGTTTACAGCTGGGCCCCTGAGGCTTAGCCGGGTTGATTCATCCAGGTACTAAAGAGTTGAGATGCTAAAGGAAACCCTCAGCTTCCCCTGAAGGCTGACTGGGATATTCTCCATCTTCGGGTGTCAGGCTAGCCTGACACTGTACACTTACTAACTCGGAGGTGGTTTCTCAATCAAAGGAAACTAGAATGATCGTATGAGAAGAGCGGTAGGGGGAAAGCAGGCTAATGTCAAGAGAGAAGCAGAGGGACTGGTTGGTGAGGGTGGTGGTGGGGTCCAAAAGGACAAATGACCAACTGTGGTGCCTATTAGCATACCAAAGCATGTGCTGGCTTCCGGGATTTCCCAGTCTCACACCCTCCTGGGGCTCTTCTGGGCTCTTCTCACTCTGCCCCTACCTTAAACTTCTCCACTCATGGGCTTCCCTCCTCCCAGCTGTTCCCAGACAACCTTGCCATTTCAGCTACACTCTGTCTCCTCTGTGTCCCTCTCCTGGTTCCCTGTCTCTTGGTCCTTTCCTTCTCTTCTTCTCTCACCCCACCCACAACCCCTTTCTCATGGCCCAGTCCAATCTACTGGCCATGTTCTACTTTCTCTCTCCGCTCTGGACTCTTCCAGATAGCTCTGGCTGTACTCTCCCTCATATCTACAATAAAAATACTTCCCCTCAACCATACCTTGGTGCAGTCATACATGCATCTGGTGCCCAAACCCTCAGTTTATCCAGTGATGTCCTGAGTGCAGACAACTTGCCCTCAGGAACTATCCATGACACTTGACAGACACTTGGGCAAAAACTAAAACCAGGAAGGACATGTCACAAACTGGAAAGTGGTGGCCTGGAGAGACTGTATAGCTTATCTTTGCTCAACAGACATTTATATTATATTAATATATATCTAATTTTAATGTTTAATGTAGTATGTTTATATAAATGTTTAATACAGTAAACGTTTTTAAAGCAGAATCCATTTGCTAGGTTCAGTCTGTTGTGATCTGAGTCCAGTAAACACACACTTCTGCTTAGAATGTTCCCATTAAAAATAGTTCAGGAATAAAAAACAATTAAGATATAAACAAAGTGGCTCATTTCTATGATCAAGTCAAGTCTATGAATATCAGTAGTAAATGCAGACACTGGCAGGCTCTCCACCAAACAGTTTTCTTTTTTAAAAAAATATTTATTTATTTATTATGTATACAATATTCTGTCTNATTGAACTCTGGACCTTTGGAAGAGCAGGCAATGCTCTTAACCTCTGAGCCATCACTCCAGTCCACACTTTCTTTAAAAATAAAGTTTTTATATTTATTTACTTTGTGTGTATGTGTGTACACACACTTGTGAGAGACTAGGAGTTAGACAGACTACCTGGTAGGCAGACAGACAGACAGGGAGAGGAACCACAGCTAGGTAATGAAGGTGGGAAATTTCCAAGATGGCTGGCTTCTTCCTTACCCCCTTGACTTGAGACAAAAGCCTGACAGCTTCAAACAAAGGCCTTGTGGGCTTTGGTCTTCACCAGTTGGCACACTGCTGATGGACTAGCTCAAAGGCACCGAGGAGCTGTGGAACTCAGATATTCCTGATACCAAAGCTCGGGTCTTAAAACAGCTGCCCCAGGAGCTTTGGGTGGGAGTCCTTTGTTAGGAGCGCAGATTGCAAGGACACACAAGTATCTGCATTCTACACAGCATGTCCGTCTTCCCCTCATCCTCTGCATCTGACACTCACAGCCCTCCCTCTTCAGCTCCCAGATGCCTGTGTGCACCCCTCTTCCCAAACCTGAAACCTCTCACACCAGCTTTCTTTTCCTTGGCAACTCCTAGCTGCCCTTTTGGGAGCCCATGGAGAAACACCGTCTTCACCTGGGCATCTTAGGAGAGACACTGTTTTCACCTGGATATCTTGGGAGGCCGTGGAGAGACACCATCTTCACCTGAGTCTCTTGGGAGTCTGTGGGGAGACACGGTCTTCACCCGAGTGTCATGAAAGGTGGGGAACTTATGTACTTATTGTACATGCCAGCCTCAAACTTAGAGACTCCCTGCCTCTACCTCCCTAGGGCTGCTGGGATTACAGCTTTGACGGGCTTGGTTTCCCTTACAATCCTTCTTAATGTGCTCTGTAACCTCAGTAAGCAGTGCTCCCAGTCAGTGTTATCTGGCTCACACCAAGCAACATGAAAATGGAAAAGCAGTTTCTTCCAGAAAAACCAGAAAGCATCCCCAGGGACTCCATTTTGCTTTGTGTCTTTTTTGGTGGCATGAAGCATTCTGAGATGCATGAGCTGTCTAAAAAGAAAGGATTTTGAGGTTTTTTTTTTTTTCTAACTGAGAGACTGACATTATACCTTTGAGATGTAGCCCTGGTCAGGAGTACGTTGCTGTCTGCGACCAGGAAAGAAACAGTCTCTTTCAGGATGGAGGGGGTTTTGCTTTTGTTTAGACCAGGATAGGAGAGGGTCAGCCTGCTTCCTGGGAGAGCCATGACCTCTCTGCATTCCAAAGACCATGTTGTGAACTTGTCAGGAGCGTTAAATGGAATAAAAGCCCTAAGTAAAGGTATATCATGAATATAAATTCTATTATTTATCTGTCTCATTGGGATGGCAAATGGAATAAATCCGCCAGTTGTCATCAGGCAACTGAGGTAGATGACAAGGTAAAACCTATGAAAGAGGACCTGGGGGTCCGAGGGGTCAGAACCCCCATGGGACCTGGTGGTCTGAGTGGTCAGAATCCCCATGGGACCTGGTGGTCTGAGTGGTCAGAATCCCCATAGGACCTGGAGGTCTGAGTGGTCAGAACCCCCCCATGGGACCTGGTGGTCTGAGTGGTCAGAACCCCCCCGTAGGACCTGGTGTTCTGAGTGGTCAGAACCCCCATGGAACCTGGTGGTCCGAGTGGTCAGAACCGCCATGGGACCTAGTGGTCTGAGTGGTCAGAACCCCCCCATAGGACCTGGTGGTCTGAGTGCTCAGAATCCCCATGGGACCTGGTGGTCTGAGTGGTCAGAACCCCCATGGGACCTGGTGGTCTGAGTGGTCAGAACCCCCCCATAGGACCTGG
The DNA here is from genome assembly GCA_001685075.1 of Bramus lutescens. Classification (NCBI taxonomy): domain Eukaryota; kingdom Metazoa; phylum Chordata; class Mammalia; order Rodentia; family Cricetidae; genus Bramus; species Bramus lutescens. The sequence continues at coordinate 18,395 of LOEQ01007120.1, read as the reverse complement.
TGGTCTGAGTGGTCAGAA
>LOEQ01007119.1:42856-55571 GCA_001685075.1 Bramus lutescens | reverse complement strand
CCGTGAGCGCTGCGGAGAGAGGTGGATGGTGCCGGGAGGAGCGCCTGTGAGCCCCCAAGTAAGTGGTGGAGAAGTGGGGGGGAGTGTGACCGAGGGCAAAGACCCTAACCCTAGAGCAAGGTTAGAACGACAAGTTTATTAGCGCTCCCGGGTGGTCCAGAAGTCGAAACGTGCTTGACACTTAGATGTCCAAAATACCTGGGTCCTTATCTTGGTTCTACCACTAGCTTATATGATTTTATTTCAAAGTTCAAATTTGTAAAGAAATTTGGGCGGTTGCTTCACATTTGTAATCCCAGAATCTGGAAAGTGGCTGCAGATGGATGAGAAGTTAAAGGTCGCAGGGCAATGGTGGCATACGCCATTAATCCCAGCGCTCGAGAAGCGGATCTCTGTGAGTTCGTGGCCAGCCTGGTCTACAGAGTGAATTCCAGGACAGCAAGGCCTGTTTCACAGAGAAACCCTATCAACAATATAAATAAATAACTGAATGAATAAATAAAGTTAGTTAGTTCAAGGTCACTCTCAATAACAACACCACAAATTTGAAATCAGCCTGGACTGCTCTTCTGGGGGAACTCACTTCAATTCCCAGCACCACAGGGTGGTTCACAACTGTAACTCCAGTCCCAAGGAATTAGATGCCCTCTTTTGGCCTCCATAGACACTGAATGCACATGGTGCACAGACACACGCAGACAAAACACCAAAAACATAAAATTTAAATTTACCAGAAATTATATTTTACATGAAATTATGACAGAAGTACCTACCAGAAAGTACATAAACTTTGAGGCTGAAATACTAGTCTATAGCAACCTACAAGGCTTGTCAATTAATAAAAATAAACCAAAATCCCAGACTTCCAATACTTATATTCAAGTCAGAGAATTCAATAAACTAACTTTTAATAATCTTTAAAATTATTGTTTCCATTGAATAATTTTAGCCACATTGGACAGTGTGCTGGCTAGTTTTATAATAACTTGACACAAGCTAAAGTTACCTGAGAGGAGGGAGCCTCAACTGAGAAAATGCTTCCATAATATCAGGTCATAGGCATGCCTATATAGCATTTTCTTAATTAGTAATATGGGAGGGCACAATCTATTGTGAGTGGTGCCATCCCTGGGCTGGTGGTCCTGGGTTCTATACGAAAGCAGGCTGAGCAGGCCCCGGGAGCAAGTCAGTAAACAGCTCTCCTCCATGGCCCTTGCATCTGCTCCTGCCTCCAGGTCTGTGTGTGCCACGTGGGTGGGTTCCTGAAGTAAACAGAGGAAGGTATCAGATTCTCTGGATCTGAAGTTACAGGTGGTTGGGAGCCTTATGGAGGTTAGTCCCGGGATTGAGTACAAGTCAGTGTGTGAAAAGTCCTGGGTTCATATCCTATCACCCAAATCAGGAAACTCTGGTTTTACCAAGCCCTTTAAGAAAGCAGGGACTGGAGAGATGGTCCTACAGTGAAAACCACCCACCTATTCTTGCAGGAGACCTGAATTCGGTTCTGAGCACCCTCATTAGGTGCTCACCTGTTACCACCTGGAGAGCTGACCTCCTCTTCTGGCCTCTGCAGATGTCTGCATGTACCTAGTACAGGTAAACTCATGTAAGACACACACACACCTTATAAACATTCGTGGTAGCCAATTATCTTAATATAAAACTACTCTTGGGAATGCTTGTTGGGAGTCTCAGGCAGGAGGTTTCCATGTGTTCAAGACCAGCGTGTCCAGTGTGTAAGACCCTGACTCACGGGGGTGGAGAGATGGCACAGAAGTAAGAAGCGCTGGTTGCTCTTCCCAGGGACTCAGCACCCACATGGTGGCTCAAACCGCTTGTCACTTCAGTCCCAGGGACTCTGACTCCCTCTTTGGGCACCAGACAAATACCGGGTGCACATACATGCAGGCAAAACACGCATACACGTAAAACATTTTTTTAAACCTTACTCAAACCAGGCGGTGGTGGCACATGCCTTTAATCCCAGCACTCAGGAGGCAGAGGCAGGGACATCTCTATGAGTTTAGGGCCAACCTGGTCTACCAAAGAGAGTTCTAGGAGAGGCTCCAAAACTACAGAGAAACCTGTCTCAAAAAACAAAAAAGAAAAAAAACTTTAACCAGAGAAAAAAGACTTCTTGTAAAACATATGTGTATGACCTGCATGTGAAGTTTAAGAGTCAAAATGTCAAAATCATGCCCGTGAGATGGCTCAGCAGATAAAGGTGCCTAACATCAAGCCTGATACCCCGAGTTCAATCCTCAGAACCCATCTGATAGGAGGAGGAAACTGATCCCCAAAAGTGGTCCTCTGACCTTCACATATATATTATGAATGCCCCCCATACACAAAAATAAGCCAAGCATATTGGCATATATCTGTAATCCCCAAATGTGGGGGCCAAGACAGGAGAGCCAGCAGTTCAAGGCCATTCTGGGCAACATCAGTACCAGGCCTAGTGGGCTATAGTCACTTTCTCTTTGCTGTGATCAAAATACTTCACAAAAACAACTTAAGGAATGCAGGGCTTATTTTGTGGGGCTGGAGAGATGGGTAAGAGTTCTTGCTGCTCTTATAGAGGACCAGGTTTCATTCCCAGCACCCACATGGCAACTCACAACCTGCTATAACTACAGGTACAGGGGCTCCGACTCCTTCTTCTGACCTACAAGGGCACCAGGCACACATGACACCCAGACGTAGATGCAGGCAAAACTCATAAATATGAGATAAAATTTAAAAATCTAAAGCTTTCTTAAGAAAAAAGAAGGGTTTCTGTTGCTCACAGTTTGAAGCAGAGAAGGTACAGTGGCATTAGCGAGACAGCTGGTCCCACGGTGTCCACAGTCGGGAAACAGAGGTAAATGACAGTACTTAGCATCTTTCTTACATTCAGTCCAGAACCCCAGCCCATCCAGGGGTGCTGCCCACATTTAGGATGAGCCTTTCTCACCTTGCTGAGGAGGTAGTATCTTTGGTTGTTTCAGTTGCTAAGCAGCAGAAGGCTTTGTATGTATGTGTGTGTAGGTTCCAGGGATGAAACGCTGGACATGCGGCTTTTGCAGCAAGATCTTTGACCCACTTAACCATCACTCTGGATGTAGTTTTAAATGTTTAAAACAAAAACAAAGCCCTATTTTTTTTAATACCAGATACTGCACTAGAGCCCAGGAAATCAGAAGGAACTTTGGACAATGAGATGCTACCAGTGTGCAAGCCGCTGTCGTTTCAGTACGGTGACATCTGTGAGATGCTACCAGTGTGCAAAACACTGTCGTCTCAGTACAGTATCAGCTGTTAAGCTCATGAAACTCCCAATAACAGCACAGTAAGGTGGCACATGCCCATAAAATATTTGCATTTGCAAGGCTGAGGCAGGGGGGACTGCCAGGAGTTCCAGGTCAACCTGGACTATATACTGAAAACTTGTACCAAAAAAAAAAACAAAAAACAAATCAAATAAACTATATGTAAATGTCTGTAACATAATATCCAGATATAAATGCAATTAATGTTGGGTATTAATAAACTGTCGTGCTAAGCATTCATGTCTGTTCTAGCACTGAGGAGGCAAAGGCTCCGGATTGCTGCAAGTTCCAGGCCAGTCTGGTCTACATGCAAGATTCGGTCTGTTCTGCCTGAAATAAGCGAACAAACAAACGAACCGAAAAAACAGCAAAATAACCAAGCTGTAGGGCTGGAGAAGAAACTCAATTGGTGCTTTGAGAATTTGAGCTCAATCTCCAGAACTCACATTAAAACAAACAAAACAAAAAAAACAAACAGTAAAGTGGCCAGCCCATGGTGGGTGGTGGTACATGCCTTTAATCCCACAACACTTGAGAGGCAGAGATAGGAGGAATTTTGGGAGTTCAGAGACAACCTGGTCTACAGAGTGAGTTCCAGGACAGCCAGGACTACACAGAGAAACCGTCTCGAAAAACAAAACAAAACAAATCTGTGTTTGTCATCCATCTTCCACATGCCTGTGTGTCCACATAAACATATACACATATGAATACACAGAACATGCATAAAATTGTTCTGCCTCATTGCCAGCTAGTAAAGTCCCAGACCAGCCACTGGGGCCCAGCAAGCAGTGCTGATCTAACTCTAAAGCTTGACGTCATGTTAGGAAAGTGCCCCCTTGCCTCTCTCCATCTGTATAATAGCAAGAAAAGGGCCACGAAGCCAGAGCAGTACACAACACCACGAGCCCTGTGACAGACACTCAGGAGAGAGTGCCACAGGGGTGCATAGGGAGAGGGTGACAATGATGCAGAGAAACCCATAGGAGCTAAAAGAGTCCAAGGTGGCCCAGCAGCAGAAAAGGTATAAATACACCATGCACAACTTTTGTTACCCTGCCAATGACTAGAACTGAGTTTTCTCAAACCAACAAACACTACAGACATGACGTTAAATTAATAGCAGCACAGTGGCTTTGGTCTTACGTAAGCTTTTGTTTCACTGCTGTTCTGTGCCGGGAGGCGGGGGGGCAGCACAGACATAACTAAGACATACCACTTCCTGTTTAATAACCATATTCCTGTCTCCAAAGGAAGTAAAAACCACCCCAAACCCCAATCTAGTCCATCTTTAGCTTCTTCCTCAAGCTCTTAATGCTCACAGGTCTCACTCACATCCCCCATCTTTAGGGAAAGGAAACCAAGACACAGAAGGCAGACTCGATTCGGCCTTGCATCAAGGTGAGTCTTTACTGCAGAACACAGGCCAGTCCTGTCTACTTGGACTGTGCAGTTGAGAAGATCAAATAAGAAGGACAAAAGTGCTTTCTAAAGTCTAAATGCAGGGCTGGAGAGATGGCTCAGCCAGTCACGGTTTCCCCAGCAAGCAGGGAGAGCCAAGTTCTACCCCCAGCACCCATGTGAAGGACCAAAGCCTGATATCACAAGCTTGTCAACACAGTTGGGAGAAGTTGAGACATGAAGAACCCCGGGAACCTGTTGGCCGGTCTAGCCAGATCATCTAGTTCCATGTTCAGTGAGATACAAGGTGTCCCCCCCCAAATGGGAAGGAAGATATAGATGTATTTCAGTTTGGTAAGTGTGCGTCTAGTATTCATAAAGATCTAGGGATCAGCCTCCAGCACCATATAAACTGAGCATGGTGGGGCTCAGCTGTAGCCCTACCAGAGGTGGAGGCAGAAGGAGCAGGAGTTCAAGGCCAGCCTTAGCCACATAGTAAGTTTGAGCCCAACCTGGACTGCATGATACCCTGTTTCAAAAATGAGTCAATAGGAACAGTGAGATGGCCCAGCTGGAAAAGGTGTTTCCTGCCAAGCCTGGTGATCTGAGTTCACTTCCTGGGTGCCACATAGTAGAGAGAGAGAGCTGACTCCAGTACGCTGTCCTCTGACCTACATATGTCTTGAGGCACACATGAACACACACAATACATAAATAAATGAAATAAAAATACCTTAAGTGACATACATGTATCTAATCTACATGGGAAGTAGAAAAAACAAGATCTGAGTAAATTGGGAGCATGGGGGCCATGGGAAAGGGTTGAAAGGGAGGAAGGGTGGGGAGCAGAGAAAATATATAGCTCAATAACAATTGGTAAAACGCGCCCCCCTGCTGTTGAGCCTGAGGGTCCATTTGATACCCAGAATGCACATGTGGGAAGTGGAGAGTTGACTCCCCAAGCTTCTGACCTCCACACATACCATGACATATGCATTCATGCATGTGTAAGCACACACACACAAATAAATAAATAAATGTTTTAAAAAATTTACATAAGGAGTGGACAGATGGCTAAGCAGCAAGAGCACTTGTTGCAGAGGACCCTGGTTTGATTCTTTGCATTTACACGGTGATTTGAAACCATCCATAATCCCAGTTGCAGGAGATCCAATGCCATCTTCTGACCTCTGAGGGCACTGAGCATGTATGTGGTGTCCATACACACATGCAGGCCAAAAATTCACACATAAAAGAAAATGAATAAATTGAAATTTTAAAATTTAAGTAAATAAGTGCCAGGCGGTGGTGGTGCATGCCTTAAATCCCAGCACTCAGGAGGCAGAAGCAGGTGGGTCTCTGTGAGTTCCTGGTCTACAAGAGCTAGTTCCAGGACAGGCACCAAAGCTACAGAGAAACCTTGTCTCAAAAAACCAAAAAATAAAAAATAAAATAAAATTTAAGTAAATAAATTAGGTAGAGAGTGACTGAGGAAGACACCTGGCATGTACTCACATGTATGCATACACGCTTGATCGTGGGCATGCATGAAGTTTAAAACAGACCTAGCATGGTGGTGGGCATCTGTAATCAAGCACACAGGAGGCAGAGGCAGGAGTGTGGTAAGTGGCAGGTCAACCTAGGCTAACAGGAGAGTCTATCTCTAAAAGGGGAGCGTTGTATTTTTTAAATATCCCTTAGGTCAACTCACTTTAGTTCATCCACACATTCATAAAGAACATGTGGACTGATGATTGACAACATCATGGCAAACCTAGTTAAGGCGCTAGATCTCCTGATGCCTATGACATCACCCTCAGAAGATCTTATTGTCAGTGTCCTTAGCCTTTCAGCAGCATTAGGAAGATAGTTTTTACCACCAGCACTGGGGACCATGGCAACTTCCGTAGATATTTCACTTCCTGGTGACAGGGAAGAGGTGACTGATTCCTCCTTCTGCTGCAGAATTCCATGAAAGATTTGGGCCAGAGACTTCCCATTCCTATCATAAAAACTAACACCAGGGCAGAGTCTGATAACAGGATACAGTGCTTCCCAATTGCGCCCCTGCGTATTTGACTTTTGACTAGAATTCTGGGATAAGCAGAAATCTTCATCCTGCCATTCTTGTGACCTTCATTTCCCAAGCCTCCTGCTGCTATCTCCCTGTTTGTTTGCTTGTTTACTTATTCAGACCTGTTTCTCACTGAAACAAAAGCCTGGAACACAAGATCTTGCTATCTCAGCCTGCAGCACCCTGGGGTACAGGTGTGTGGCCTTGAGTTCAGCCCCTAGTGAATTCACAGCCAGTCTGGGATACACGAGACCCTATGAATGAAGCGAATGGAATGTCGTCTCTAGCAGAGTTCAAGTGTAGCAGAGCAGGACTCAAGGAAGTGAGTTTGTTAGGGCCTTTTCCAAGTTGAGCAATCCCTGCTCACTCTCAAAACCTGTTCTTAACCCTTAGCCCGGAAGGTTCCTCCCTGCAACTGGTTAGCCACAACACTAGTTTGGGTATTGGTTTAAGGATTCCCTAAAAGCACTTAAGATGCTTATGATCTATGTGTTAAAATGGGGTTTGACTTGCTACATTTACTGAGCAAGTGCGTCTTTGGCTGAGATTCCACCTGTCCTTTGAGGAGGCATGGAGACACAGCTGAACTTCCCTAGCCATCCTAAAAGTGTGTTCTTTCACAAAGCCGTAACGCTGTCTCTCAGCATGAATGGCTCTCATTTTGATATACCATTTCCTGTGGCACGACTGCTCCTCAGAGATCGGGAGCTGAGTTTGATTCATCTTTATACCATGCAGCTAACCTCAAGTTCTGATGCTTAGGAGCTATCTGGTAAGCAAGGTTGAAGGGGTGCTTTTAAGGATTTTCCCATAGGAACAACAGCGAGCTGTACTGAGAAGCATTTAGCCCCTGCAGTTACAAGCGGTGGAAGGAAGCATTTGGAAAATAGATGGGAAAACAAGAGACATAGTCTTGATCCCAAGACTCTTCCTGAAACTTCCCCAGAGGCCCTTAGCCAGTGAAGTCAGAAGAAAAGAGAAAGCCGAAGAAGCCATAGACCCTGAGGTCTTAAGCTAGCCAAGCAGAAACGTGGAAGTTGTGACTTCTTAAAACAAAAGGCCCAAAAGTTACATCTAGAGAACCAAGAGCTGAGGTAACAATGTTGACTTAAGAGTCATAGTAAAAATCACAAAGGAAGACGGTAACCTTGTGTATCCTGATAGTTATAATAGCACACAAGGAATTAAAGCCAGCCTCGCTCCAAGGACAGAACTATATCAAGCCAAAGCTCATCACACACAAGTCACCATTGTCGTCACCATCATTGTCTTCAGGGTCTTGGTTCTTCAGTCTGCTCTCAGAAATGTGGCCCATCCATGTCAGGCATGCTCTCATCCCCGTCCATTCTCCCGCCTCCTCCTGTTAGCTAAAATGTCTCTCCTCAGAGAGCTTTCCCTAACTATCAATCCTGGCCATTTTCCTTTATTAATACACATTCCCAGCCATAGCAGGTACCCAATACATAGCTGCTGAATTCATCGAACGACTCATACTTTTTCTCATTAAAAAATAGTTGACTATGGGACATGAGAACTAACCTCAGTGGATGACAGAACAGACGGGAGCTGAGAGGCGTGGCTGTCAGAAGGAAGGCACGGAAGAGGTAGATTCTGAACTGCTGCACAGATACCCTGATGACAGGACCACCTGCATCTCCTAGAGACAGCAGAGCTACACTTCACTAGATATTCTCCATCACTGATCACAAAACTACGTCACTGAGCATTTAGGTAAGTGGTTCTCAACCTGTGGGTCATGACCCCTTTGTGGTTGGAATGACACTTTTACAAGGGTCACCTAAGACCATTGAAAACACATATTTACAATACAATTCATAACAGTAGCAAAATTACAGTTTTGAAGTAACAACGAAAATTCTTTTATGGTTGGGATCCCCACAACATGAGGAGTGTATTAAAGGGTCACAGCATTAGGAAGGTGAAGGACCACTGGTTTAGATAGACTAGCATCAACTGGGAAAGCATAGGTAACTGATCGCTGCTAGCCTTTCTGTGCTCCAGCACGGTGGGTCTGCACCCATGGAGTGAATATAGATTGCCCTAAGCTAATTACTTTCCTGTCACAGGAAGATTGATTTCACTTCCAAAAGGCTTTCAGTGTTTCTAGAGACCAGTTGTCACCATTCAAGGGGAGACACTGTAGGCGTCCAGTACAATAAATACTTCACATTGGACATCACAAAGTACAGTTCCTAACACACACAAAGTCACACCACCCAAAACGCCAATAATCCCTAACTTGAGAAACCCTCTCCCAGCAAAACAGCATTGGCCAATATCCCTGTAACGGATTGGCTCCTGTGAGTGAGACTCAAATCTTGGCACTAAAATACAGAGGGAAGTTTGCTGAGGTATTGTTGGAAAGGGGGTTATGCTTTGTTTTGGTTTGTTCAGAAGGAATCTTGCTGGCCTGGTTTCTCTGTGTAGCTCAGTCTATCCACAAATTCCCAGAAATCCTTCTGGTTCAGCCTCCTAACACACACATAGCTCCATGCTGGGGTGAAAGGACTTTTCTTAACCTTAAAGAAGACTGGTGAAAGGCATTACACCTGTTCCTGCTTGGGGGAGGGAGGGAAGGGAAATCAGACATAAGATGGTGACGTAGGTTGCGACCCTGTTGTGAGATGCATGTCTGAGGTAGCAGAGTCTAGAATAGTGCCTGTCTGGAATCTTGGGACCTCAGAGCAGTTAACAGAAAAAACTTAACAAGGACAGCAAAGCAGAAAAATGGAAGGTGACTGTATCCTTCAGGACATCCATGAAACTGATTAACAAACCTTTAAGACTTCTTGCCATATGAGGCAATACATACATTAAAGAATTTATGGGGGGCTGGAGTGATGGCTTAGCGGTTAAGAGCATTGCCTGCTCTTCCGAAGGTCCTGAGTTCAATNTAAAAAAAAAGAATTTATGGGGCTCAAAAAATCTGTGGCTGAAAACATCCTAGAGTAAACATTGTGTATTTTATTTTGTTTAATAGGTTGAATAGAAAATAAAACAAAGGAAGGAAGAAGACTCTGATCTATTCTTTTGGGAACAAGCTTGGTAGTCACCTAATAATAAAATAATTTTTATTTTTGTGCTTCCAGAATATTCTTGAATTCATTATAGCGGATAATAAAATTCAGAGACAGGGAGAAGTTTTTCTATTAATGCTTATGGCAATGTTCTCTAAATAAACCATAAGGATCTCCTGTGCCATTCTGAAGCCTTTAAGAAGATGGCATTTCTTAATGACTGCAGTGTAACTGGAGGAGCCGTCAGCATGCGAATGAGACCAGCCAGCCTGCCCCGGCTCTTGTGGAGTGCTCGCACCTAATCAGCAGGCACCTGTGGCACCAAGGAGGTGCTGGCTGACTAAAATAACCCGGCTACACAGCTTGCTAAAAACGGCCCATGGAATGGATTTTTACTCAGAACTGAGTTCTTTGAAAAAGCCAGCAACTTCTGGTGCAGCTTCTGAGTTTGCTGACATTTTCTTAGCAGCCGTAACGACACCTCTAATGCCAAGTCTTGCTTGAAAACACCAACAACACTTTTCAAAACGCTTGCCCGCGTGAACACGCGTGCGCACACACTGAATAAATGTGATGAAAATTAAAATGCATGTGTGACCGAGACCTATGCCAAAGGTTCAGTTTATGGCGTTAAACCATAAAGAAGTCCTTCTGACACCATGCTGAACACAGAGTAAGAAGGGGAGGGGATGGCGCAGAATGAGCCCCCGCTGGAGGGGACTGGGCCAGCCCAGCCGACCATCTGGTCCAGTTTCACGCTGTTCTTTCCTTACCTCCGGGACCCAGAGAGGAGTGGGCTGCAGATGCATTGCCCCTGACTAACTGGGGAGCTCTAGAGATGCCCACACATCACTGACTTGAAGAACAAGGAAGAATTGCTGCCAAGGGGCCAGGGGCCTGCTGATAAAGGGTTGGAGGCGGCTTGGGGGAGTTCTGCAGCAAAGCCCCAGCTTGATTTACACAGCACTTGCCTGGATAGTGGTGTAAATCCTCCCACCCTGGTCCGTTTCAAGCTTTTAATGTGTTGGAGTTGGGAAGGGAAATCCAGACTTGGCCCTCAGCACTTCCCAGGTGCTGGTCCAGGTCATGTGGAGTTTTTGATGGGAAGCTACCTTTGGCTTTTCGACCTCTCTGTAACATCAGATCCATGACAGGAAGATAAGAGAAGGCCACTGGAACCAGTGACCTCCAGTTCAGGCGGCAATTGGAACTGAAAGATAATTGTCAGCGTCTGTAGCATGATGAAGGCTAGGGTAATAACACCTTTCGAGTCTCTAGGAGATGGGAGTCAAGATGGGGTTGGCATAAGTGAACAGTCTTTTGTCGGAGGGACCCCATCCCTAGAGGAAACACAACCCATTTAGGGCTCTGGACCCTTGATCTTGGCGACATTGTTGAACAGTCCTTCATTGTGGAGATGATCAGTAAGAGCATTGTTTCCTTAGTGATTAGCCTTGGATCTCTGACCAGTTTGAAAGCTAGGAACATAAGGGTGTTTTCCAAACACCTAAATGCATAAATTTTCTCTTCTTAAACTCCAAGGATTCTCCAGCCTAAAGAACTCTCAATCAGGTTGCTTTGAGTCTTCCTTTTATAAATAAATGAACTAGATTTGATGATATCTCATCAATTCTTTTCGGTCTCTGGAAGGAATTTAGGTTTTGATTTTTTGTTTGGCTCTTCGCATCCTTCTATCATGATACTTCTACCCCTGATCTTTATCTCTGTTTCAGAAAGAGTCTGCACTGTCTGTAGAGAAGAAATTGCCTTGGATTTTTTTAATGAAATTTCATTTCTTTTTCTTGAAGTTATTTTGAAAGAACTTGGAATTCTGTCATAGCTTTGGCTTCTCCCTTCCTGGAAGTTCTGTGTTTTTTTTGGTTCTGGTTTGTGGTAGAGTGACGTCCTAACACAAAGAGGACATCTAGTCAAAAAGCGCCACTCTGAAGGTAAAAAGATCCAAGGGAAGCAACCTGAGCACGTCCTGGTGATAGTAGGAAAAGTTCCTGAGACTGGAATAGGAGACCTGGGTAAAAGAACTACCTGCTACCTTCCGCTCTCACGTTTGGTCAATCTAGCTCTTGATCCGGAATCAAATTCATCTCTGAGCTGAGGGTGCCTCTTTTTCCCTTGCTTTCTTTCTTGTAAGCAATGTCATTCTGCAGAAACGGTGCCTCTGTTGAGTCAGCCACACCAGGACTTCCAGGGGGACTTCCTTCCATAGCTTTGTCTGCCGTTCTCGACTTTGCCTACAGGATGGATCAGTGTCTATACTGTCTGTGGAACCGTTGTCCCTGCGGTTGGGAATGGGTTCCATTCTACAAGCAGAACATTCTTCCTTGACGCCCATCTCCTCCCACAGCTCTAACACCATTTCCCCTCTTCGTGACCCGTGTTCTGTACTGTTTGCAGCTGTCTCTCCAGCTCTCCTAACAAAACGGAACCTCTTTTTTGATCCCTTCCCACCCTTGCTTGCCCTCCACTCCCACTCTGATTTAGAGAGCTTGTCCATTTGTGTCAAGCCCAATGTTGCTGGGGTTTCTATTCCCTCTCTAATTGCCCGGGGGGCTCAGAACCCTAACATCCTCTTCCCTTCCTTACCTTCTTGGGACATAGTTGTCAGGGCTTAAGTCATGGGAGGAAGGCAGAAGACATGAACAGAGCAGAAAACAGCAGGCTGAAGAATAATAATTATGGTAACTGGAGCACTGGTTTGAAATGTCTACTATGGTCACCAATTGTACTGATTTCTTCCCTCCCATCTGTTAATGTACTATATACATTTAGTTTATTTTTTCTTCAAAAGCTTTTGCATGAATAACTCAACTGGAGCAACCCATTTTTTCCCACACTCCATTCAGGCATCCAATTCCAAATTTCTTTCTTTCTTTTTG
>LOEQ01007119.1:30654-42725 GCA_001685075.1 Bramus lutescens | reverse complement strand
CCACCATCGCTCAGCAATTCCAAATTTCTTATATTGTTTTGTTTTTTCCAATCTTTCTTTCCAATGGAGTAAAATTTCTCAATTTTTGGTCACTTTCACCCATACACTTGCCTCCTTGACCCCCAATTGTTTAGAACTTACTCCGTATAGCCTAAGCTTCTAGATTCTTTTTCTGTAGGATAAGTTCTTCAGTCTTTCATTCTGTTATTCAGCTTCTTGTGAACATGGTTTTACACATTCTTGAAAACCAGAATTTTCATCCAAACTTCCTTCTAGCGCTTCTGACATTGCTTGTGTTTCTGTCGCACGTTCTGAATTCTGTTTTGCATTTCTGTCATGCATTCTGAATTCTGTTTTGCATTTCTGGCTCACATTCTGAATTCTGTTTTGGTAGCAGTCTTGTGTGTCTTGTTGCACTTGAAGTCCAAATCTTTCTCATGCTGTCAATCACATTCAGTTTGTTTTGACTGCTTGCATCTTTTCTTTCTTAAGTTCCTGGTTTCAAACCCAAGGGAAGAGCTGGCAAAGACCAGGTCATTATCAAATGGCACTTCAATTAAAAGCAATGAAAGTTTCCTAGTCCTCTTTTTCTTCTCCCCTGAAAGGGATTGGAATTTTCGCACATATTGTNGGAACCCCTGATGGAATCTAACGGCAGCCTAGGAAATAGTAGTGATATTTACCAATGTTAACCTCTGATTTTGATGATTATATGGTGTAAGATTATATTATTTGTTTATTCATTTATTTGGCTTTATCACCCCACCCCAGCCCTCTTCAGACAGGGTCTCGTTCTGAGACTGTAGATTAGTGCTACCTTACCAGGCCGGTTTAAGACTTTTTTTTTAACGTTTTATGTCTTATCCTTGCAACATTTCTTGTAAACTTTAGTTTTTTTAATGAACAAGCTATATTCTTACAGTAATTCTTAAGTTCACAACACAATGAATGAGAAGTACAGAGAAGTACAGAGCTCCCATCCATGCATGGCATCTTCCACCGTTTACAGCACAGTAGTGGTGTTTGTTACAGGGCTCAGCATATACATGCACATCATGTTCCCCTAAAGTTCATCATGTCAGAGATATCACTATGTGCATCATGTTCCCCTAAAGTTCATCATTATGTCAGCATTATCACAATGTGCATCCTGTGTAGGAGGAGGCCACTTGTTTGTTCCCGGCTCCTCAGCCCTGAAATAACCACACAGAAACTGTATTAATTAAATCACTGCTTGGCCTATTAGCACTAGCTTCTTATTGACTAGCTCTTACATCTTAATTTCTATTAATCTGTGTATTGCCACGTGGCTGTGGCTTACCGGCAAGATTCGGCTTGTCTGTTTCCAGCAGCAGCTACATGGTGACTCCCTGGCATCTCCCTGACTCTGCCTTCTTTCTCCCAGCATTTAGTTTAGTTTTCCCCACCTAGCTCTGTTCTGCCCTACTATAGGCCCAAAAGCAGTTTCTTTATTAACCAATGGTAATCACGCATGCAGGGGGAATCCCACATCAATCATGTCCACCTAAAGTTCATCATTATGTCAGAGTTAGCACTTGGTGTCATGTAGCCTCCAAGTTTGGTGCAATGTGTGATGATATGCATACATCATTGTAGTATTACAGAGAATAGCTTCACTGCCCCAAAGCCCTTCTATGCGTGGGCTGCTCATCCTTCCCTACTGCATCCCTGGTGATCAATAATTTCTTTTGTTTCCATACTTTAACCCTTTCCAGAATGGAGTCTAGCATACCGTTATTTCTTTTTTCTTTTTAAACTTCAGTTATTTGTTTGTTTTTACAGTACTGGGGATTGAACCAAGCTCTTCATTAGTACAGTGGCATCAGGCATTAACCTCAGTTGGCGTGATAGAAAGTTCTAGTAAAACATGAGCCTATGACTCTTTTCCTCTTGTAGCTATTTTATTCTGAAGCCCTGAAAACATTATGATGTCCATAAAAGTGAGAATAAGAGTTCCTCAATGTACTTATCAAGGTTCTCTAGATGGAAAGTACTGAGAGAAGGAATGTATGTTAAAAACCTTCAGGTTGTGACCCAGCTAATCCAACCACAGCTGTCTACCAGAGAAAGTCTAAGAATCCAGTAGTTGTTCAGCCCACAAACCTGGATGTCTCAGATGTCTTCAGTCACTAGTGCCAGTGAAGAAATGAAGCTGGCAGCACACAAGCAAAGAGCATCCTTCTTCCCTGCCCTTTATATAGGCTGCCACCAGAAGGTGTGGCCCAGACTTAAGGTGGATCATCCCACCTCAAAAGATTTAGGATGGCTCTTCCTACTTCAAATGATAGAAAAAATGATTTAAAAAATCCCTCACAAATGTACCAGCTGCTTGGGTTTCAGTCAATTCTAGATGTAGTAAAATTCACAACCAAGAATAGCTATCACAAATCCACCCGTTGCCAAGCTGATACACAATCATATCTCCCTAGGTCATGCTTAATTTCAAAATTAAAATGACAACCAGGAAATAAATGTACTGAATGTAGTATAATTACTCCATGTATGACCAAAAATGCATTATAAATTTTAGAATAGGTGGTCACGTCCCTTGAGGGACATTCTTTTAGTGTATCAAAACTTAAATATGATAACCACTGATACTCTCTCAATTGACATTAAATTGCATGATATAGGAATTGAGGAAAGAACACACAAATATCTTCATAAGCACATTCTTAACAAACTATGACAGAAACATGCATGTTAATTATATAGTCGTCCTTTCTGTAGCTGGTCACGTGGCCTCTGCTGGCATCTATAACCACCTCCCTCTACCACCCGTTCTTTATTTCCTCCATTGTGGAGCAGCAATCCAATTTCCGCATGGTGATCTGGATCAGTCACCCCTCCTAACACTGTTATTCCTTTTTCAGCCTGTTGGATTAATGGCTTTAGAACCTAAAGTGGAGTTGAAGGGATGGCTTGGCCATTAAGAGCACTGACTGAGGACCTGGTTCAATTCCCAGTGCCCACGTGGCAGCTCACAACTGTCTGTGAATCCAGTTCCAGGAGATATAACACCCTCACACCAATGCACATAAAATAAAGTTAAATAAATCATAAAAAAGAAATAAACCTAAAGTGACCAGAGTGAAGCCTGGGCTTCCAGTTCAATGGAATATTTGTTGTGTCTCCTGGCAGAAGAATTCCCCACTCTGGAACAAAATTTCTAGGCCAGGAGAATATAAGGTCATGGGAACAGGAAGCAAGAATTTTCCGAGTGGGTCACTAGGCATGAGAGTAGAGACATTACCTTCCACCTCTTGATTCATGAACTCATATACCCTGGCTATGGGAGGAACAGTACCATACTGGATGCTGATTCAAAGCTTGTGCCATCTTCTGGAGAACCCTGCTGCTACCTAACTGGAGCTATCACTGTGTCTTCAAAAGACTATCGCTCTTTCAGGTCCACTGCTTCAGAATGTTGAGAAACACAGTGACCAATAGGTTCCATGGCTGTGGTCCCACTCTGGTGCTTCTCTGACTGAAGTGAGTTCCTTGTCAGAAGCAATACTGTGTGGAATGGCATGATAAAACATGATAATGACATTCTGTAAGTTCATGAATGGTGGTTTTGACAGAAGCATTACCTGCAGGAAAGTCAAATCCACAAGCAGATCCTTATATCTGCAACAGTAAGGACAAACCATTGTCCTTTCCATTGAGAAAGGGGCTCAATACAGCCAACCTGCCACCAGGTCACTGATGGTTACCTGGAGAGTGGTGCCATATCTGGGGCTCAGTGTTGGTCTCTGCCATTGGCAGATCTGGCACTTAGCAACAGCTGTAACTAAGTAGCCTTGGTGACTGGACCCAAGGGTACCAGTAGGGTTGTCGACTCATGCATAACCTCCATCTGTCCCACCATAGCCACATTGCTCAGGAGCCCTTTGGGCAATGGCAGAGATGACTGGGGAAAGACTGGCAAGGTGATTCCTTCACTGACATTGGAGGCTTCTTCTTCGGGATTCCAGAATATTCTGAAAACTATCTGAGGCATCTATCCTTGTGGACCAAGCAACTATTCAATCATTGGGTTTTATGCTTGAAAGGAAAAGTATTGACTTAGGACCTGCAAGGCCAAGTTCTCAGCACAAAGGAGATTTATTTGCCCCAGAAGAACAGAGGACAGGAAATAAAAGACAAAATCAGGAAGTAGAGGACCAAGGAGAAGGTGAAGGGGAAGGAACAAAGAAAGGGAACAGGGGTATTTGTCCTGGGGCAGGGAGGACAAGGGACAGCCTCTGGATAGAGGGGGGATAGACAGGAAAATGACAGTTTATAAAGGTACAAAGGAGAATTCCTGTGTTAGGATGAGGAGTTTAATCTTAACTGAGCTTGTTAATTAGGTGAGCAAAAGGGCATTTTTGATTTCAATATTTTCATAGCTTGACCTTGGTGGTCAGCCTTAGGAGGGCTGTCTTAGTCAGTGTTCTATTTCTGTGAAGAGACACCATGACCACAGCAACTGTTATAAGGGAAAAACATTTAATTGGGATGACTTACATTTTCAGAGATTCAGTCCATTATCATCATGGTGCAACATTGGTGGTATCCAAGCAGACATGGTGCTGGAGAAGTAGCCCGGTGTCCTACATCTTGATTTGAGGCAACAGGAAGTGGTCTGAGACATGGGGCATTGCTTGAGCATGTATGAGACTTCAAAACCTACTTCCACAGTGACACACTTCCTCCAACGAGGCCATACCTACTCTAACAAAGTCACACTTCCTAAGAGTGCCACTCTCTTTGGGGGCTTTTTTTTTTCAATCACTACAAGGAGGAAGTGGCCAAGTAAGGGAATTGACCTTGGTGGCTAACTTTAGGAATGTAATCTGATGGTTTTTAGCAAGGCAGAAGGAATGGGGTAGGAGGGAAAAATCTGCCAGAGCCACATACTCGAGTGTGCTAGTGTCCCTTTCATGCGAGTAGACAGCCATTGTTGGAATAATTAGACCACAGCCTGAAGCCACCCTAATACATCCCTAATGCTGGGATGTTGGAAGACCCCTAATATCCTTCTCTAGACTCCTAATACCTGTGATAGACATAAACACCCACACATACCACACATACACACACACACACATGCACGCACACACCACAAAACTGAAACAAACAAAAATGTGCAGGGGATGCTTACAAATGGGGAGCAAAGAGCCACATTACCCAACTCAGACGCGTGTATATGAGGTAATGGCGGTGACTTTCTAGGTCTAGGTTTTCTGCATCATGTGCACTAAGATTCGAGGGGGGGTTGTTTGTTTGAGAATAACATAAGACTCCCATCATAGAAAATGACCAGGACACATCTCAGCTCTTAGACTCTGAAAAAGTGAAACTAAAAAAGATAAATGTGGCCCAGCGCAGATAATTCTAAGTGCCCAAAGGCTGCCAGTGGATGTTTGTTCATAAAGGGATGCACATCTAAGTTATTTCTGATTGTTCAACTCCCCAGTGCTCCTGGGAAGGCTAAGGACCTGCTCACTGGGAACTGCAATGGAGTTTGCAGAGAAGCACAGTGCAGCAGCCCCTTTTAGAGAACAGACTGGGGCTATTGGAAGCCCAGAGTGATACCCATTCTGGGTTTATCCCTGATCCATCATCATCTCTCTCTCCACTCCTCTGTGTTTAGGAGGATGATTTCCAAGAACCTCAAATCCTGGGCTCCCTTTTTCTGAGGCTTTCCATGGGAAATGACCAAAGAGGAGCATGGCCCCACCCCCAGGAATCAGAAATAGAGAAAAGTCAGGAGTAAAAGCCTGTGTCCCTCTGGTCATGGCTGCTACTCTACAGCCCCAGCTGTGACCGAGGGGTCTCTTTCCAGCTGCAGCTTCCCAGGTCTCAGTGCTCCTGCTCTCTCCCTGATCTCTGCAGGTGGACAGTAGCAGATTTCAGCTGTTGTTATACTGGGTCTTTCCCCACCCTTTACTGAATCCCTTAACCGGGTTCATACTTCTGAAAACAGTATCTCCATTAAACCCTTCAACACAGCTCAGTAAGTGGGGCACCCATGACAGCCAGAGCCTGACTGTGGCATCATGCTCATATTCCAAAAGGAAGTTAACTCTGCTCTCATCACCAAAAGTCTTCCTACTCGACCTCACCAAGCAGGTCATGTTCACACAGTATGGACGAACGTACAAAAGGCCTTTTGTGTCTGTGCAGATAAAGGACACCTCAGCTTCTTTCAGTCTACTCCCTAAATTGTCTCCCTGGGGCCAGATCTCAGCTGTTCCCCCCACTCCCTGCTGCTCCTTAGTGCAGCGCTAGATTTATTTTCTGTCTTTCGGATCTCCCCTTCTCCTGAGTCCCAGGACCGCTTGCTTTTTATGTCAACTGCCACCCTTCTGATTTAGTCTGTTTCTTCCAAAAGAATTTCAGAAGGGATTAGGATTTCTAATTCTAGAGATCAAAGTAGAAGGGGAAACGAGGGCGCAGGGAGGACTTCTAGGCAGTCTGCCTTCGGCTTGTGTAATCTATAGGGTTCCACAAGACACGTTAGCCACCGTGGTGGTGTTTCCTACACCGCCTAGTTTGCTAACAATGACCGCTGACAGGCTGGCCCAATGTGTGTCTGATTCTAGGGAGAGAGAGCAGAGAGGGAGCTACTACTTAGCTTTTGAGGGTGAGGGTGGCAGGTGACATAGGATGTCACACTGAAACCTAAGCCGGCCTCAAATGCTCAACATCCTCCCACTTCAGTCTCTCAGTTGCAGGGATTGCACACAGGAAGCACCACAACTACCTCAGATGTAGTACTGAAGGAAAGGGGATCTTAAAGTATGTCTAAGAAGAAAGGGAATTCTGGAACAAGGGCAAGGATGTGAGCAAGACCGTAGAAACGTGGCAAGAAATGATCATGGCACATTGATGTTAGAAAGAAAGGAAGCCAGATGTGGTAGCTCACACCTATAATTCCAGCATTTGGGAGGCTGGAGCAGGCAGATGGCCATGACTTTAAAGTTGGCCTTGGTCATATAGTAAGTTCTAAGCCATCCCAGGCTACATACTGAGTGCCAGGCTAGCCTGGGCTAGATAGTAATACTTTATCTTTAAAAAAAATTGAACAAGCCAAGCTGGGCATGGTGGCACATGCCTTTAATCCCAGCACACAGGAGGCAGGGGCAGAAGGATCCAGTTCTAAGCCAGCCTGGCCTTCATAGTGAGACCCTGTCCCCTCTCCAAGGCGGAGGTCACACATGCCTTTAAGAAGGGTTTTTTAAAGGAGTCTTTAAGAACTCATAGCAGGATTTTAGAATTCCATAGACTAGGTGGGGAAAGAGTATGGCAAGCTAAATAAACGCAGTCATCTAGATGGGAGATTGATTGGTCAGGTAGTGGTCCTTGAGTTCACTGCAGAAGAAAAACATTGCATGTAATGGGCTAAATATGGTTGGAAGGGGGAATTGGAAGATAAGGCTTACTTCAGATTTGGGCATGCAGAGAGAGTGGGGATGTTTCAGGGGAAAACAGAGGAAGGCGTTTGGGAAGAAAGATGAACTTAGTGCATCTAGGTGACTAGTGTGCTTCGGGTGCCCATGGAGTGGGGGCTGAAACGCAAGGAGCTTTGAGACCTAAACTGTGAGCGAACAATTCTCAGGGGACAGCAGCATGTTAATCAGATGGGTGAGAAGCCATGTGATTCCACGGACCAGTCAACAGAAAGACATGCAGCATCTCGCTCATGAACGTTGTCTGAAAAGCAGAGGCCAGTCTGGAGGAGGGTTGGGAAGATGTTCGTCAAAAGACACAACTGCAGTTACATAGGAGGAATAAGTCCAAGAGCTCTGATGTAGTTAGTAACAGTGTACCATGCGCTTGAAAATCACCGAGAAGCAGGCTGTCAGTGCTCTACAAAAATGTGTGTGGAATAAAGTATGTTATCTCATTTTAGCCATTTCACAATGTGTTCAAATTTTAAAATATCATTCTGTCCACCACAAAAATATTTTTACTTTGTTGCAAGGAGAGGGCCTGCTTTTTGCCCTGCCCAGCTAGCTTAGCTTACACAGAAACTGTATTCATTAAAACACTACTTGGCCCGTTAGCTCTAGTTTCTTATTGACTAATTCTTACATCTTAATTTAACCCATTTCTATTAATCTGTGTATTGCCACGTGACTGTGGCTTACCGGCAAGATTCTAACCAGCGTCCGTCTCAGGCAGAAGATCCATGGCGTCTCTCACTGTGCCCTTCTTTCTCCCAGAATCCAGTTCTGTTTTTTCTGCCTACCTAAGTTCTGTCCTATCAAAAGGCCAAGGCAGTTTCTTTATTCATTAACCAATGAAAGCAACACATGAACAGAACAACCTCCTATACCGTTACTTGTCATTAAAAGAGAAATATTTAAATTAATGACGAACTGAGGCGTTGAAAGTACCCATCTTTCTGAAACTTAGAGAAATCTCTTTTAAGGGGTTCACCATAGACAACATCCAAGAAATGGGCAGAAAACATGTAGGTGAATGGAACACCATAAGAAATACATGAAGGAAATCTGGGTGTCATATAGCACCCTAGAATTCCAGCAGTTGGAAAATGGAGGCAGGAGGATTAGGAATTCAAGACCAGCCTTAGCTGCATATTCTGTTTGAGGCCAACCTGAGTTACATAAGATTTCACCTAAGCAACAACAAAAAGATACACAAGAAGGGAATTCAATATTCCCATGCCTTTAACATGTAACATATCTTGTGGGCCATTTTCCTGTAAAAAAAAAAAGTATAAGAAGACAAGCAAGGGAGATGGCTCCATCAGGAAAGCGCTCACTATGCGTGAGGACCTGAGTTTAGATCCCCAGTAAAACAAACAAAAACAGAGTGTGTAGTAAATGTCTATAATATGAGCGCTGGGGAGGTAAAGACCAGAGGCTCACTGGGGCTTTCTGCCAGCTAATCTAGCTGAACATAATTAGTGAGCTCCGGTTCAGTGAGAGACCTTGTCTCAAAAAACAAGGTAAGTAATTGAAGAAAACACCTAACATCGACCTCTGGCCTCAAAACCCAGGAGCACACACATACACACAAAATAAAAATAAAGAAAAGGAAGGAGATTGGCATGGTGCCTCACATCTGTAAGCCAGCATTTAAGATATCATAACTCCACAATTCTTAGTTTGACCCCATTCTGGGTTATATAGCAAGTTCTGGGCCACCTGGAATTTGCTGTAAGAAGCTACCTCAACAAAATAAAACAAAAACATAGAAATAAATGAAGAAGAAAGGAAGGAAGGGAGGTAGAAAGGGAGGGAGGAAGGGGAAATTCACAAAAGAATGAATTTCCAAAAAGAGTAACCTCTGGTTGGGTGGTGGTGTTACACACCTTTAATCTCAGCATTTAGGAGGCAGAGGCAGGTGGACCTCTGTGAGTTCAAGGCCAGCCTGGTCTACAAAGTGAGTTCCAGGATGGCCAGGACTAAGCTACACAAAGAGACCCTGTCTTGGGCAGGGGCAGTAACTTCCATGTTTTGATTTTTTTTTAATATTTTGAGACAAGGTCTTACAATGAGGTCTTTGTTGGCCTAGAACTTGCTATGTAGCCTAGGTTGGCCTCAAATTTGCATCGATCCTTTGTGTCTGTCCCCTGAGGGCTCAGATTAAAAGTGTGTGCCATCCTGCTAACTTCATCAACTTCAATTTAAGACAGAGACTCCTGTAGCTCAGGCTGACATTGAACTTGCTATAGAACCAAGAATGACCTTGAACCCAAGACTGACCTCAAATTCTGGCCTCAACTGCTCCTCTGCCTTCGGGACTGTAGGTTTGTGTCACTATATTCAGCTTGGTGAGTATTACTGAAAACTGATGTGATCTGAAGTCACAGGAAGGTGAAACAGGAGATAACGTTTTGTGCTAGTAACAGAAAACCCAATTCTACTGATATTAAATGATCTTAGTGTATATTTGGTGACCAAATTTTCCTGAAATGAACACATATTGGCTTTAGAGTTAGTTCAGTCTCAGGGAAATCCCCCACAATTTCCTTGGATCTCTATTTTTCCACCAGCTACATTCCCCTTACCTTGGTTTCTGTATAGCTAGCGGCTTCTGTGTTTGCATGTGGAATGGCATTGTTTCCGGAGGAGAAGGTGACTCTGCCAAACTTCCAGTTATTTGTGTCAGCGGAACCAATCACCAGGAGCACAGAAAGGCCATAGGTTGATTGTCACTAATGAACAAGCACACCCATTATTGAGCCAGTTCCTTACACCCTGCTGAAGTGACCTGGAATAGCCCTGTCCCCAGGAGGGTAGAGTTCTAGGTGTGAAATAGACCATCTCATTTACCTGCTATACTGATTGATGGTAAGAGAAGGCAAGTTAGTGCTGGGGGAATCAGTAGAGCCCACAGAAGGCTAATACATGTGAACCTAAGGTTGTCTCTGGGTAAGCCAGAATACCAATGGATCAAAGACAGTCGCTCTCTCTACTAACATCTATAATGTGATAGTACAGAATTGAGCCATAGCTCTCTCCATTTCCCTTGAGACCCTTGAGTCCTGGTCTTGGTGGCATTTCTAGGCTACAACCTTCATTGTCATGACCCCAGGCAGATCTCTGCTCCTGGCAGCAGGATGGAGAGTATACAAGGAAGAAGGAGCGTAGGGGCACCTTGGAAGGAGGGCCACCAACACCTGCGCACATGACTGCCTTTGCCAAGTGACCATGCTCACCTTAGAAGGACACTCAGAATGACCACCTTTGCCAAATGACCATGCTCACCTTAAAAGGACACTCAGAATGACCGCCTTTGCCAAGTGACCATGCTCACCTTAGGACACTCACCTTTGCCAAATGACCATGCTCACCTTAGAAGGACACTCAGACAGGGACTTTACCCCAGGGAGGCCATTTTCCTGTAAGCATTCTACAACTTGGAAGCAAGGGGAACTGAATTTTAGGAACAATGTGCATTTTCAGCTGCTCTAAAGGAATGAGATTGGTGGAGCTGACAGAATGATCTCGAGCTTGGCGGCACAAGAGCTGACCTGATAATACCTGGTAAGGCAGTAGTGCGTTCCGAGTCTAGTAAGCAAGACAGCATGAGGAGAGAGAACAAATCCTAATCCAGAAAGATAAAATAGTGGAAAGGGACCAATAAGTGATGAATTAAATGAACTGTGTTAGATGCTGGAGGGGATGGTTCAGCTCTAACAGAGGACCAGGGTTTCATTCACAGCACGGACATGACAGCTAACATGCATGTGCAACTCCAGAGTCAGTGACTCTGAAGTCCTCTGGCCTCCTCGGGCACCAGGCACACATATGGTGCTCAGACTTAAACACTCATATGCATAGATAAAATAAAACAGTTTAGTTTATGAAAAAAGAACTGTGTCTGGATTCTAATTTTAAAAGCTAAGTGACCTGTAACAAGTTACATTATGTTTGGTTGGTTGGTTGGTTGGGTTTTTCAACTTTTTGTTTTTGTTTTAGACAGGGCTTCTCTGTATAGCCATGGCTGTCCTGGAACTCACTCTGTAGACCACGCTGCTCTTGAACTCAGAGATCTGTCTCCCTCTGCTTCCGAGTGTCGTGATCAAAGGTCGCTCAATCACTGCCAGGCTAACAAGCTACATTCTTATTGAGCCTGTGATGTACCTATCAGGTATCAACTATGAGTCAGGAGAAATTGAGATGTTAGTTCTTGAGTGCTTTGTAAACCATGGTACCCATACAGATAAAAGCTGTCTTTCTTAACAGCAAGGTTTACAACCATTTGTAGTAAATATTTTAGAACACATCTGTTGAGTTAAAAGTGAAATTCGAGTTTTTTCCACTACTTCTTCAAGATTAGTGTCTGTGGCTAAATGAATTTAAAATTTTTCCACTATTTTGTCCCACTGGTCAGATCTCATTTGTCAAATTTGTATATCCAGAAAGAAGTTGAACAGCCATTCTCGTACAGTAAGTCTGTAAGCAGAGCAGAAGCAGCAAGTAAGACGATTCCAGCTATAATACACATAGCAGCAACATCTTGAGTGAAATAAATTTCTTTTTTTAATATTTATTTATTTATTTATTTATTATGTATACAATATTCTG